>JABASI010004011.1:0-14985 GCA_019776505.1 Tomocerus nigrus | reverse complement strand
GAATTCTGGAAGTTATTCAAAAAAATGCAAAACATGTGACACGGCAGTTTTGATAGTCATCTGAAATTTTCAAATCCCATGGATTGTCCCTTTAAAGAAAAAACGTATAATTCGCTTTTCTGATCCAGTTATTAGGAACAAACTTTTAATTTTTGGCATTAGTACAATTACAAATAATCTGTCCATTAAAGTAGGGATGTTAAAAAAGGTGGATTAATGCAATTATCTACTTTGTATGGGATTCGGATTGTCTATTTCTATAATGTGTGTCAAATGGAGGCAAGGAAAGTCGGAGGAGTAACTGCAATAGACACTACACAACTGTCACTACACAATTACACAACACATCAGAATTTAGCTTCTGGTTTTCACATTTTTTTGTCTCATAGATCAAATCACTTTTCTTGTCCTTTCGGTCGTGTAACGATTCATCAAAATGTCATCAGAGGAGCCTATAATATTATTGAGCTTTACAGAGTTAGAATTTCCTTGTTTTCCTCATCGACTTGGGTGAGACAGTGAGAGGTTTACGTTGTCGTATTTTATAAGGCGAGGCACAGGCAGGAGGAACTCATTACTAAAACATCCACCAACTTTCGTCTCAAGTCTCAAGTGAACTTTTCCTGAATAGTTGTGTTCAGTGTGTCCTGTCTTGAGTCTTGCTTGACTGCCCCACTCTTGCAGCAGTAATAGTAATAGCCCATTCAGTCGTTGATTTAATGGACTCATCCCAAAGACACATTACATTTATTTAGTTGTGAAGNGTGTGTCCTGTCTTGAGTCTTGCTTGACTGCCCCACTCTTGCAGCAGTAATAGTAATAGCCCATTCAGTCGTTGATTTAATGGACTCATCCCAAAGACACATTACATTTATTTAGTTGTGAAGTGAGAATCGAATGTCTGAACATGTAGCCTGGATTAGATGGGCACTACAAATGACACCTATAAAAAACTAACTGACAACTCCGGACAGTTATCTCTGAGTAGCGAGCACTGCCCATAAGTGAAAAACATCTTTATTGGATTTCCATATCTAAACCTAATTCAAGATTGCTACTTTATTTACAATTACAAGCTGTGCATAAAAACAAGATCTCTCTCTAACTTTTATGCTATAGGTCTAATATTATACGCTGCTACTACTTTTCCTGTATTTTAGACGCAATTATGAATAATATTATTTTCACTTTGCTTCTTTCAATTTTACTACTATAATGTTTATTTTATTTTCAGATGTGACATTTTTATTTTTATACAGGCTATTAAGATACGGACAATTTTTTAAAACAATTTCCTAATAAAAAGATTCATGATACAAACTATACTGGTGCACGTAAAAAAGGAAAATATCAGGAGTGAAATGGAACTGACGTTACAAAATGAGCAAGTTGTTATTAGATTATAATATCTGGGAATTAGTAGTGAAACAATTATATTATAGATTGCAGATATTATAATTGGTGATCTCTTATTTAATATTTGTCTGGGATATGCACTGGAAATACACTTTTTATCAAATGAAAATTCTCTGGGAGTATTCTTCTAATTTCTCAGTAATCAATCAGTAGCCACTATAGGAAATAGTAAAGTTCATAATTAAATAGAAATCTCAGTTACATATCCAATTTTTTTTTAGTAAGCATCTGTTATTTATTTCATTAATCTTTCGAACATTGACAATAATATAGTAGTGTTCAAATTTTTGTGTGAAACTCATTGATGTTTTTTTGTTGAGAGTAGAAAATGTGTCTTTTAGTGGATTTGATGAGAAAAGGAAGAAAAATGATGTCAATGTTCGGTCTATTGTATTTTTAAGTCTGGCAATTCATTAGATTGTTCCACAGAGTGGATAGTAGAGAGGATTGTTTACTGTGTGTAGGCTATTGTGAAAATATAACGAGTTAAATACAGCAAGGTCCCAAAACTACAAAGTTGAGTGATTTTATCTGAGTTTTATAAATCACTAGACGACAACAGAAACTTTGCAGATGGGATTTGAAGATGTGTTTTTATCTGTACAGTACACGATACTAATAGATTTGGCAGTAAAATAATATCATATAATCAGTAGATGAGTGAGTGGGTAATGATATAAAGCAGGCAGGGAGAGAAAAGAATGTTTTTGAAGTGCAGAGAACAGAACAACCGCCTCTGTTTGAGAAGATTGCTCATTCATGAATTATTTGAAGTTAGTAGCATTTAGCATTAAAGCTTCATCGTTTCTCTCTCCTGTGATTGTCATTCTATTATTTTATAGCCACACAATGAACAAACTCTCTTTAGTACCGAAACTATCAACATCAACACAAAGTCTAAACAAAGTGTTATTCCCCTTTTTGCTCAACAAAATATCTAAACATCGTAACACATCTCTTTACAACTACCAACAATAATACTAATATATAATAATCCATACTTTCTATACACAATAGGCAGACACAATGCGAAACATTCGTTCAATTAGAGAATTCTATTGTTAGAGACATTGGCTTGCCTTGCTGCTCTTGATACTAATAATGACATGACGGTGTCAAATCTCATTTTATTGTGCATCTACCGTTCTATCTAACTTCAAACACTACACAGCTATCTACCTTTAAGCAATTATTACAGTGCATGAATGTAAACACATTCTATTCGGGCATGTTATTCTTATTTATACACACAGAAAAGGACGTAAACAATGCTGCAGATAATCAATTGGCGAATGTAGAACGGAAATACTTTTTATTTATGGACTGCCTCTACTTGCCCCTGCATTTTTTTTATTTCTACAGCGCATCACAAATCATTGTTATTCTGTTACTCTAATGCAATAATGATGATGTGATCTGCTACTTTCTTTACGGTACTATCAAAATAATACAATGCACATACGTATAACGAATCCCATTATATTTATTTCACAAATCACATTTTTATGACAAAAGTATCTCGCTACCCATCTTGCCAGTAATATTATTATCCTAATCCTGTACCATGTAAAAATAGTGTTAGCACATTTGACCATGGCGTCCCATCTAAAAACAAACTATTTATGTGGACACATTGCATTACTACACAGGAATACCAAATAATATAAACAATATTTACACTACATGCTAACTATACACAAATATTTCATCTGAGTAAACAGTAGTTTCATGCAAATGTTGCACATACAGCGAGATATATTAAATATTTACGGTTTTATATACACAGAGATATTTTTGCAGTTTTTGCACATAGTGAAATTTTCAATGCATAACGTAATACATAAATTGATTTTCTTAATGTAATGCATAGAAATATTTTGAAATGTTCAACCAGCAGACCTTTACATGATTGACGATCTCTCATGTTTCGGTTTATGTTGTTGTGCATGGATTTTGCCACATTTTGAATACAGAGTAATGTTAGTGTAATAAATTCATGCATACTTTTATATAAATAAACAATGAAATAGATACTAGGTATATAATATGTGGGCTATTGTGCAACTTTTCTACTGTAAACAGTTTTTCTCTTCTCATTGAACACTATATGTGATTTTCTGTTATTTTTCTTCGAGGCGAGTGAATCGAAAGAGTCGACTGTCTTGTTCACTGTCTTGCCAAGTCAACTCGACTTAGTTTGCTTTGGTTGAGCTTCAGTTGAGCTTCCTTATGCTTCCTTTATAACAATGTGGATAGCTACTATGTACCTATAATTTTTACGTGACAACTACAAAAAATAGATCAGTCAAGTCAGATGCATACCATTCCATAGTCTACCTACCAAGTACAGTACACAATAACAGTAAAGAATAAATATTTAGAGATGTGCTTAAAAGGACAAGAAAATTAACGGTTAATGCATGCACAATTAGAGCAGTATGTTGACAAGCTCAATAAATTGCAAAATAAAGAATTTTACTTAAAAATTTATTTTTTACTAAGCACCTACCAAAATATTAATATCTGCATTAAAATTATTATTTTCAACATGGGAAATGCAGGTGATGCAGACAAATGCGATGGGATATTTTAAATTCTAATGTTCGATTAATGTGAAACGGAGTTGATGCACTTTGTACATAGTAGATAACTGCATTTTTATTGTTATATCTAGAATATTAATAGAGATGATGATGCTCTGGAGTAGTGTTTTGATTGTTAATTGGGAAATAAGTTTTTATGTTATCTCTCTTTACTTTAGTCTAACAAGAAAGGCAATGAAGTGAAGAAGATTGCATTGGATGTCTTATACTTTTGTGTGCTTTGTTCTTAACATTGAAGCTGTATCTGCGTAGTGGAAGTTGTAGTCAGAGAGTGCGAATTTTACGATCCACTAAATTCTATAAAGAGTAAGGAATTCTTTAAATTCTGTTCCCCGTAGAGAGTTAGCTAGGAGTGAGTGTAGTTTTGGAGTTAAGTGAACTGCTCAAGTCAAATAGTTTTTCTTTACCTTCACTTAACTGCAATCCATTTCTTGAATTTCGTTGTAAAGATTGTCGCGAATTCCTCAGACTCTTAAAGTGAAATGCTTTAGAATGGCTTAGTTTTAGTGGAATAGAAGGGAATCTAGCTTATCGCTATATGACATCGAGCATTTCATTCCAAATCAAGATATTTTACAGCTTGGAGACTGTGTAGAGTAGAGTAGTTTTTGAGTCATACATTTATAAGCAATATCCGCATTTCCCACTTGTTTCATTACAGCTGTTAAGTTTTATTGTTGTTTTCTACGAGTTGCTCTTGTCTTTGAGTTTTGACGCTTGGCACTAGACTATTCTGCACTAAAGACAATTTACGACAATTTCTGTACTTAATCACCCGTGATTTTCGACACCTCAACAAAGTGACTTGATATTTTACAAGTGATAAAATCCGTGCACAGTATACGCACGCAAACAATACAGTTCCTTCGTTCCAGCACTAATCCACTCCACAACAGAACAGCTCCTTTTTATTGACATGAATTATTATTCCATTTCGCAGTTTACGATTTTTTCCTGTAAATGGTAAAACACCTTTTTCTACACTTGCATTGCACAGAATGCTCAGCAATAAGGTTTACGGAAAACAGAAAGAATAATAATTCTACACGTACGAAACAGAGAACAAAATATTACTAGACATTACACACACCTTCTCGTATCATATTTTTATGTATTATATGAGTAGAAACACCTGAGCAAAAAATAGAAACAATTAAATGAAACCAGAGCAGGAATAATAAAGCTATTTCACAGATGCACATCTATGTTTCTTTGTTTTTGTCATATTTTACAGATTATAGTTAAGAAAAGATAAATTTCAAACTCTACATGTAATTCGTATGACCTGGAGGGACTTGTCTTGTTTTTCCCAACTAAATGTCAGCTTTGTGTTGTTCCGAATTCACAAATGGCCCTGTAAACAATATACAGTTTTGTTCATTTAGATACTGTATAGTTTCTATTAAAGTCATAAAGCAAATTAAACAGACAACAGACTCTTTTTGCTAGGCTCATCTAACACTTTTCTAATATAATAAAAGTTGACATGGCCCATGTGTACATATGTTTTGGGTTCATTTGCTAATAGTACGTAGGTAGGTAAAGGAAGTTGTTTTAAATTGCTTTGGCACCCTAATGCAAGTCAGAAGAATGCAATGGACTATATCATAATAATACGTTTGCAGTGATATACTATTAGGTATAAAAGATGTAATATTCAGTTGATGAGGATCTCTGCTGAGAATTCGAGCGTAATGTTGGGCCTAATGACTCAGTCTGAGCGAGTGAAGTCAACCGGACTAATTATCGCGGAAAAAATTCATGGGGATACTTTTTGGCTATAAACTTCTTCTATGAGTTATTACAGTTGTTAATGGTCTCCTGCTGTACTAATGCCATGTTCTCTCCTCTCTCTCTCTTTGTAATGTACATGCTGTTACAGAAAGAACTGCCTCAGTTATATTGTAAGAGGAATGAACTTGAATAAAATCCGCAATTCAAATGTACCAGTGAGTGTCTGTAGGAACATTTCTATCTGTTCTCTAAGAAAATGAGGTCATTTTGCTCCAAATCTAAAGTGGAGCCAAAATAAAGGATTTTATTATTAAATTTCTCGTCTGTACAACAAGAATTTCACAATTTATAGCATAGAAGAGTAGGCCAGAGGGTGAAAAATAATATTTTATCTGTTCTATACTAGGAAAACATCAACAAAGATAATCCAAAGTTTATATATGAAGAATTATTTATGCCTACAGGTGAGAACGGAGCTAAAACAAATAGCTAATTCATAATTTAACTACTTAATACAAGACAAACAATTCAAACAAAACAAAACACTTCCGCAGGATTAGAATAATAGATTGTTGTAGTTGTCGTTGCAGATGCCGAGCCTTTTACTACTTTTATGTATTACAATCCACGGAACACTAAATACTAATGCTTCAAGAGATAAACTCCATAAATATTAGTTGAGACAACAGCTCTCATGAGATTAAACGCCTACGAATGAATGTAAAAGTGTGTTGGCGAATTTATGATAGCATTGTCACTATTGTCCATTGTACTCAATTGCAACAGATAGAATAGATCTCTTCAAACATCTCAGATATAATAATGCATGCATTACACTAATAAGTTCCGAAAACTGAAAATGTCGATTTATTCGACAGCCAAGGAGTTTAGCCCTCTGTTTTAGTTCAATCTAATGAGCCACTAATCCACGATATGTCAACCCATAACACAGTTTCTAACTTCAGTTTACTTAACTCGAGGCAAAAAGGCGTATTCCCCTCCTTTAGCTCTGAAATTTTAAAACCTTCTATTTACAATCCCTTTTCTCCACGGGATATCATTTCTCAACACTGCTAAACCATTTAATAATTCAGAATTACCCATATACTTACTACACACACTCTGTGTACCAGATACCTACACCGTTTTATTACATAAAATGCGTGACTCACTTTATCTGTCGCCAACTTCTCAACTCATTGTCAATTATGTACAAATACACCTTCATGGGATCAAGTTGCGACAGTAAAAACATTTAACTAAATTAAAAGCAAAATTTTTGCAAGAAAATAGTTAAGAATTAAAAAACACAAAAAATGCTTTTTATCATCAATTTATGCATTAATTTCGTGTTCCAAGCTTTAAGACCCTCAAAAGAATGGTAATTCTTGTTCATTCCTGTTGAATTTCATAACTTTGCGTGTAGTTATTTAACGAATGGAACGTTTGTGCAACTAATTGCAATGTAATTATTTTTAAAGTGAACCTGTCTTATTGCAGTCTGTAATAAAATGTGAAATGTCAAGAATTCTGCTGAATATCATCACGTACACGCGAAAATAGTGTCTATCTGTGAGCATGTAGTAAATTTTGACAATGGGGCAAGCATTATCGTACCTTAAGCAAAATTAAATAATAAATAAGATATAAGCACGTCCGTGTATAGTTGCTGGCTGTTGTCAGTGTGAGTTATTTAAATGTGACCATTAGACATTTTTAAAACGTCATGTCTATGTCATGAGAATGTCACCTCATTCCTTCGTCATTTATTTAACGCCCGGCAATTAAAATATCTCTTGAAATTTCGCAACGTGGCACATTCTCCATTAAAACATTGTAATTGCACACTCTCTGTATCTATATCTAAACAAGAACGCAATGAAGTTGTAAGTTTTGTAAGCAACAAATATATTTTCCGTTTAAGCACACATGCTTTGTTTTTCATTCTCATTCTGCAGTAAATTGTTGCAATAACAGTGTAAGTTTAGCAAGTGGAATGAAAATAATGATCGAACGTGTCTGGCTCTAATGTCCAAAATCTGAATCTAAATCACGACATAATAGTATCGCAATAATTCCACATTAATATCCGTAAGTACGTTCTAATGATAATGGCTATATCTAAAGGATTTAAGATTTATTGCTTATTTTTAGTAGATATTATACATAGGGAAGTGTATTATGTGACATGACAGAGAGAGCCAGGAGGGAAGGGAGCATTAATATTATAAAATAATCATAACAATAATATACAAGGGTTAAATGCATATGCGTCTATCTTGGTGTGATAGAAACATTATAAGAGATTTGTTCAGCGACACGACAGTGGAATGTACTACAAGAGAATAACAGGACAGGATTACAATTGCCAAATGTTCTAATGTGAGTAAAATAATGTAACTCATTTGTGTCTGCATCATCGTCAACGAAAAGAACAATCAGTCTTTTGTACTACTTTCACTTTCCCATCATCGACCTGCACGAATTCACTGCACAAAACCATCTAATACTAATCTGCATTTTACATTAGCTCAGATTCTCTATAAAGTTGATGTTGGTAAATGAGTATTATGTAGCAGCCTCAATAATTCCGTCATACATTCATATAAAATAAACTCCTGCTCTGATCTCCTCTGCTCACTCACATCAGACATCACAAAATTAATCATTGAATAATGCAACTACATTCTATAAATCCATTATCAACCTATAGATAATTGCACTAATGGATATTTAGTTAAATCTTTTATATTTCTCTTGTACGCACAATAATAATACATAAGGACACTATAGGATATATAGTCTGCATTAAAAGAGACAAATGAATTTGCATATAGATTCTAATCGATTGAATTGTGTAGCTAGGAGAGTCCCAACAAACCTGTTCTGCTGTGCGTAAAGCAATTGTGTACTACTTAACTATGCTCATTCCTCGGTTAGCTCATCGAAATGCTAGAACGTAAGCAGACAGGTGGAAAGATGGCAATCTAAATACGTCCACCTTATATAATAATGTATGACACTAAAAACTAATGCTTTCGCTTAGTGTTAACAGAATATTTAAATTAGGATCATCTGTGTAATAAATGAGTGCACTTTACTTGTACACTAATTTTTATTCGAGAACAAATGAATTAATGACACAGGTACTTACTTTTGTTTACTATTTAGCCTACACCTACCACCACCTACCCTTAACACGAAATAATATTATTAGAGGAAACATTGAAAGGATTGTTTTTGTTTTAAAACTAGGAAACAATCAAATTCGCAATCTAAAATGCACAAATGGCGCAGGTAGTAAGTAAGTAGTACAAATAGAATGCAGGAGATGCAATGGAATTTGATTTGAGAGAATGGGAATTGCAATGTTTTATTTTATTAGCTCTAAGGTCACTGATTAATGACTGAATTGAATAATGAAGCGAATCGAATCGTGGGAGCATGACGAGGCTGATATTTCCGGAATGGATTTAAATGTTTGTAGATGGTTCTAGGCTATATACTTATTATAGCACTCTGCTATTATGTGAACTGCGATATTCATGTAGAATTTATAATCTGATGAAATGCACAGAGAGTGATACGCAAAAGAAGAGATTAAAAATCTAGCGAAAGGCTATTTGGACACGATGAGAAAATCTGATTCCCCTTGTTCTTTAAAACAGAACGTATACTGTGAATTTTACTTTTACAATAGTCCTCCTCCGTGTAAAAATGCGATCTGCTTTTGTATGGACGCGAGCATGTCTGTCTACTGATGAGAAAATCATCAAGGATAATTGAGCAATTGATTTATTTACTGAATAATATAGTACAGTTCAGTATGTGCCTTGTGTAGCTCACCCTTAATAATTCCTTCTTACTATAGGAGTCTATGCTCTCTGTGTGTGTGGTTGGAATATCTAAGTATTAATTATTAATTCATTTCTACCTGTACGTGTAGAACATACAACCGAGTCTTTTAATATACATAGTTGCAATCCTTCTTCTGTCTCTCTCGTGATATCTAACAACTTCTTGTGCATTTAAACCACAATCGTAATAATTATATTATAGTCACATCATCAGAGTTAGCTTCATTCTGCTAATATCCTGTACAATTAGACTGCAAGGGTATAATTTCCCATTATGTAAGCTACTGGCCAATTATAAACAGACAACACACCTAAGATTAGATTTTTCAATACGTGGAATACCTTCTCTTTATTTACAAGGAAATACAGAACAAAAATTAAAAGAATTATACAGAAACACAGTACAATTAATCACAATAGTTGTTTTTTGTTGCTTATGAAAAATATGCGTCATAAAGACTAATCCGTTTGAGAAAACTTCCCTTTTCTACTTCATCCTAGCACTACATTTGAAACGTTGTTGGGAAAAAGTGTGCTTGTAATCGCAAATTATAAGGAAAAATTCCAACTATTATTATGAATACTTACTCATTTTTATTAACCTTAGAATTTTGTGTGTATGCATGCTAATCAAAGTCGGTAATCATGACCTAATGCATATTACTGCAACTGATTCAGTTATTATTATCAGTTATTTCCCCATAAATCCAAACTATAGCTTTTGTTTAATAAATTCTCCATTAAAAATCATTGCTTTTTATTGCTTACATTTATTCAATCAAGCAATACTTTTGTGGAAAATCTTAAATGAACTAAATCAGTTTTTCAAATACGTACCTACTTGTTCAAGAGTTGATTTAATTTTTGCAAAGGTAAAACTTTCGATTTGCGTAAAGTAAAAACATTGCCTGCAACGTACAAATTAATTTTAATTAGGTTATCAGTGAGTAAAAATGTTTTTCTATTGATAAAAAGCTACTTATGACTTAATGTAGTTTCTGGTTTATCTTATAGATAATGAAATTGATTTCCCTAACTATGAATATGATGACTGTGGCATATAAAACTAAAAGTCAGTGCAGGTAGAGCTGGAGTAAATTGTTCAAAGACATTAGCACAGATAAGAATGCATGACTTAGGCATTCTTGAATTGAATCTAGGTAATTTTTTCCCATTTAAGTGACTCATTGATGCATTAAAATGAAACTTAAGAGAAGTGAATAAAATGCTGCGTCACATTCGTCATATTCTGTCGTATCTACGAATGAAATTAACTGTTACAATAGATTTTGCAGATTGCAAGTGGCAACTATTAAATGTAACCACACACAGTGCGTTTATACTAGCAAGAATACTTTGTGCTTTTGTCTCTTGCAAATTTTCATCGCTCCATTTCATTTGTTAACCTCAAATTAGAAAATTAGCGTGAATTAAATTGCGAGTTGACTAAGTTGAAAGAATTATTTTGATTTGGCACAGAAGTGCGAATTATCTGAATGTGAACCTTTCTAAACATTTAGTGCTAATCTAATAAAAGTTTTGAAATAAGTCTCAATCTCTCATGCTTTAGTCGTTCACTCTCAGTTATCATTATCACCGTCCGTTCTAAAAAAAAAGCTGGCAGCAGCATTTAAGGATTTATTGCCAGTTCCTCTACGCATGAAAAGCTATTGAGTCGCAATAGTAATTTGTGCAAGGTGTTAACGATAAAAATTATATAGGATATATACATTTGTGTGAGTGACTACATGAGAGTATTCACAGAAGATAAGTAATTTTATCAATTTAGTTCAAGAGAGTCAAAGACACAGCTGATTAATTCTAAATGCCATGTAATATCCTTAGTAGTTTAAAAGTTCAAACTAACCATTAATAATAATCCTCTATATTCTTTCCACATAATTTAAGAAGGCTGATGATGGGGGATGTTAAAGCTCCTTCACTTTAACTGTATACTGCATGAAAAAAGTCATAAAAATGTGTCACCTGCTCCTTTTCATAAACGCTACGCTACTACACGAGAATTTCTTAATAGGGCCATTAGTATTGCGTGCATTATAGACAGGTTATCATTGTTAATATTTTAACTGTAACAATAATAGATGTAATAATAATGGAGTTACACATGAACTTGCTTTGCTACACTTGGTTGGGAATAGAAAATCAACATCAGCAGAGGCTACGTATATAACTATTATTGTGAATGGCATAGAGAGGCACACAACAATACAATAGAATGAACAGGACGCGACGACCTTGTTGGGACATCAAGTGTAGCACTGAAAATCAAATCCCAATTTAATATTATTATCCTAACAGTAATATTCAAGCCTTCTTTTCCTAACTAAGGTAATTGTCCGCATTTAAAGAGTGGCATTATTTGAGATAAGTCTGGCAGAAGACGAAAATTAGGATATCAAATATTGTACATTGCTTTGTGTTATCCCCATAAAGTAAATACATCACAATAGCACAGAGAGCATTTCCGTTTTCCTTACTTGGTTTACATTTCTTCATTTGCATGTTGCATGTAAGCTAGCATGTTAGATTATAACATTAATCGAAATGTAACATAATCTCTGCGTGTATACCTAAAGCCTTCCTTTTGTATCAAGACATGGTAGGAAGACATTCCGTGTCTTTATGGGATTAAATTACACATTCTCACTAATAATAATGTCATTTTAATTTATTTGTTTTCGCACGGACGCATATATTCAGACTAGTGTTACACTACTACGCTTTAAATCCTATCTAATCCAACTAACTGCCAACATTTACATATCTCCTATAGCTTAACCAATTTTGGCGTGTCTCTCTCTCTCTCTCTCTCTTTTAATCGAGCATTTATCAAAGAAAACAAACTTTCTGCCTTTTCTCCATAGTCCGTATCAACACGGCACAACTTTAATAATCCCTATATCGAATTCCAACGCACTTATAATTTAGCTGTCTACTTCTAAATGCCCTACTCACACATCCCACCCAACTCATACTGTAAGTAAAATATCAAAATGACTTATTTGTTTTGTCATAGAAGAATATGATATGATGGGAGGGCCCCGCCAATGCAAACAACTCTGTGATATTCATGGAAAGCCTTATAAAATATTAAACTACTCTTGCATATTAGATTACGAGAAAATTAAGCTATCACAACAGCATACGCTGAATTATTTCCAGATATGCATAAATGGGATTTTAAATAATGCATTGAAAAAATCTTTAGATTCCTAATTAATCATTCTGCAGGATTCTAGTCTCAATAGGAACTTAAACTGTGTGCGTAGAGTGATTCAAACTAGATGGAAATTATTATTCAGAACATAAAAGGAAGGGTGTCTATCTCTCTGTGTACAGTTATAAAACCAATGAGCATCCTATAGATATGCAAATGTGAGTATAAGAGCACAAGATAATTATTTAATTTATGCGTAAACTATTTCCTGCTTCATGATTTCATTACACACATCACAATCACAAACAATAAGTTCAGTTTAAGTTTCACTTTCTGATGTCAACAAGAGGACATCATCCCCAGAGAATGTCTCCAACAGTCTTCCAACTACAAGATCAGCTCATTTCCTTAGTTTTCTTCAACGTTATAACATTACTAGTCCCTATATAGGATGTTTTATCAGAGAGATGATGACAAGTTGAGCACTAACGAGCCATTTAGAAAGAAGATGTCAATGTCACAATCAGTATCAAGTTAAAGGAGAAAACTTTTGGAATTTGACATGATAGTGTGTGTGGTGTGTGATGTGATGTGTCATGTCACCCAAGAGATTATTTTTAATTAATGTTCCTAAAGAATTCCCTTCCTACCCTCCTCTCTCTAAACTTATCTCTCTCTGAAGATAACTTCCTTCCTACACGGTGCTATATGATAAACCATAATATATAATAAAAAATAACTAAAACTTTGCAATACAAAAGTATTAAATGTAATATTCCTATAGCTTCATTACAAGAAAATCCCTTTATGAATTTCACAAAGTACAAAGATGAGCTTTCGGAGACAAAATCAAGAACCGTGGGTGTTCTTTCATTTCTTACAACGGATTTACTTTTCTCTATCTTCCAAGTTAATGACCACAGTCTTATGAAACACAGTTTTATTTATACTCGGAATGGAATTGACCTGTAGCCGTTGATGTCATTCTCCCACACCTATTCTTACTATTCTTAGTTTCTTATTTATTTCATTTGTCTTAGTTGGCAGTTCCCCCTTTCAAACGCTTCCTAAAGAATTTAGTCCCGAAAAGGTAACTTCACTACCTCTTATCGTATCTAAACGTCTCTCTCGCACTTTTACGATATGTTTATCAGACGTGAATGAGAAGATGCCCATCCAGACCACCACCCTTCTGGAATTCTATTCAAATGGAGATAGAGATTGTCCGATAGGGAAAGAAAAAAGGTGGATGTGGCTGTGAACAAATAACACACATTAACTACTAAGACTATTTCATTACTCCATTAACAGAGATTCGACTCTATAAAAAAGAATAATTTATAGCATAATTTATATTGACTACTTGTGTATAATAAGAAGCTACTTTATGTGTGATTAGACTGTAGGTGAGTAGATAACATGAGACACCTTCCATTTCTTCATTATCTTTATTAAGACGTAATACTAAATTCACTCTTTGTTTTGTTAATGTTATAACACAGGCTTTAATCGTGAACTACTTTTTTACGGATTAACTATGGCCTAGTTGTTTGTGTGCATAGGTTTGAAGAGATGTCAAATGTAAATCAATTGCAATCCTTGAATGACCAAACTATATAACCATAAGTGAAATGAAATGGTATCGATTGAAAGATAATTATTTTATTATTGTAATTGGGTTGATTCCCACCTACATGACATTCCTACCTTTATAGAAGTTATCGATTAGCTATTATTTCTTGTTATAATTATTGATAGGTGTAATCAATAAGATTTTACCTTCTCATCCGTCATACTTATCACAAGTCATAAGCAGTCCTGCCCTTTACTTTATTTTACTCCTCGCTCATCAACTCAGTGTCATGTCAAGTCACAAACGTTTTAAGAATGATGGTATTTAAATGACTTTCATTTCATACATCATCGACATTAACTCACTTCTTGCTTAGATCATGTCCATTAGTGCCCTGTCAGTGTCCTATTATTCTACCTACTTCATAATAATTGTCAATTCTTAATCCACCCACAAATGCTTTTTAATTATCAACTCTGCTCTAAATTCTTGGTGCAGTTTGTCCACTATACTATCTTCATAACATTAAGGGGGGGTTCCACCTTTTGGAAAACGCGATTTGAGGAGAACGGCTTAGTTCACAATGATGGCGTTTACATTTTTGAAATCTACCCATATTTTTCT
>JABASI010004010.1:0-14986 GCA_019776505.1 Tomocerus nigrus | reverse complement strand
ATTTTCAGTGGAATTGATGATACATCTGATTATCATGAAAGGTATTTTAACTATTTAGGAAAATAAATCATTTTAATTACTTTTTACTTGCGTCTAAAAATTCCTCTGTAAATATAAACAAAAACAAATGGCGGATGTTAGTATTTTTTTAATGTTTTTAAGGGATTATTGGATTATCTAACTAATGCACGTTTAATTTATTTTTAAGCATTAATACTCCTCTGTAAATGTAAACAATAGCAGGGAGATGTTGATTTAATTTATCATTGGATTAACTAATGATGGACGTTTATTTATTTCAACTATAATCCACATTAATAAATATTAAATATTTGTTTTGATAATTTTAGAACAATAATTTTGCTGAAAGCCATAAGCGAGAACGTGAGTCAAAAAACCTTTTCAAAATCATTATGGACGTGTATAAATTTAAACAAGGGTATCAGGCAATCGGCTACGAATTACTTACTGGAGTACGAGCATGGGAACTACTCGGAGTTACAAGTTCGAACATTGATGGATTGTTTGAAGGACGAAAATATTCTGGTGCAAAGGTCAAGTTTAGAATTCATCCTGAAATATTATCAGCTGGACGTTGAGTACGAGGGGAAGAAAGATCTGATCAAGGCCAGTCTGTACACACTGCTTCGGCGAGATATGAGTTTGAATCGTCGTCTTTTTAGCTGGCTACTTCATCAAGTAGATTACGAGAACGTCAAATTATTGCTGATCGAATCTTTAGAAGAATTGCTGTTAAATCCGACGGCGGAAATATTCCGAATAATTGTCAGTTTGATCGATAAAGAAGAAGTTGATTTGCTCGAAGACATTTTTTTCAAAGTTTTGAAAGCCTTCCGAGTTTTTAAAGAGAGCGATGAATTTTTCAAGACGGCAAGTTTATTTTTCAGCAATATTCTTCCTCCTTTCTTCAACGATTTTTTAAATCGAGTCATCGTCCTATCCAAAGAAAAACAAGATGATGCGGAAGAAGAAATAAAATATGAAATCTCGGACGTGAGTTCTGTCATTGTATTCTGCATAGAAAATATTTCAAATTTCATCGAAATTGAAACGGACAAGATAACAGAAAGCGTGAATTTGAAATTGTTGGAAAATCTGGAAGAATTGTCAAATGAGAGTTTGCAGAGTTTATTGAAGCTGCTGAAGATTTCTGTACCGAATTCAGAATTCCTCAAGATTTATGTCAAATACAATGAATCGCTCTACAAAGAAAATCAGGAGAATTACGAGAAACTTTTAAGAAAAGACACAGTGGCTCTACAAGAAGAAGGGAAATTCTGGTCGGAATTTGAAAGCTATGTTCAGAATTGTGTTTCGATATCTTCGGCAACGGAAAATAATTCCACAGAGTTCAAATTAACAATTAATTGTGATATCGAAAGTTATAAACTGATGAACGACCTCCTGCTCATCTTAAATAGTAAACAGTATGGGAAATGGAACGAAATGCTACTCCTTTCTTGCTGCCAGGATAACAAAGACATGAAACTTAATGCCATCGACACTTTTATCAATTTAAATATGGAAAATTCACTTTTCAAAAATACTTATGTCATCGAAAATATCACAAAGAGTTTGTGGGAAAGCTCAGAGTATCAACTCCTCACAAAATTACATCCCATTTGCAGAAAAGTTGAGAAAACTGTTATCACCTATTTAAATGATGTCCCGAATTTTAATAAGTTAATCAATATGAAAGGCGTCTTTGAAAATTGTACCTTAAAATTCCTTGACAATCTCATCTCGATCGACATCCGACTCAAAACTCAAGCAGAATGCTACTGCGTCAAAATGATCAGCAACAACTTTGATAATGTCAAAATCATCATCGATCCCCTACTCAAAATTCTACTCGATGAAAAAACTCAAAGAGTTAATATCTGCAAGTTTAATTCAGACACCAAAGCTACTTCCAATCCAGACATCAGCAATATCAATGTACCACTCACCAAATGCAAATCTTTTAACGATATCAAAAAATTGTACCCCATTCATCCCTATCAGGTAAGCACATTATACACGGTATGTTCAATAATTGTTTATGTTGTAAATTGCAATTAGTTTCTAATAGAAAAGTAGATTTTCAACGTATATTTAACACAACTTTGACGTATGAAAATTTTTTAGTGCACAAAAATACACTGGGCTCTTTTTTAATGCCCAAAAATGCACTGGGTTCTTTTTTAATGCACAAAATTCTCTTATAATGCACTGGGTTCCTTTTTAAAGCACAAAATTCTTTTAAAGTGCACATAATTCTAATTTTTATTGAATATAAAGATCTTTTTAATCTATAAAACTCTTTTGAATGTATTAAATTCTTATTTTTGATCTATAAAGTTCCTTTAAATGTAGAAAAAATACTTTTTAACGCGTATAATTATTATTTTAATGTAAAAATTTCTGTATTAACGTTTAATTTCCGTGTAGAATTTTTTATTTTTGGTGCATGTGAAGTTCCTTTTAATGTATGAAACTCTTTTTTATGAATGAAGTTCGTTTTAATGTTGAAAATTCCTTTTTTATTGTATAAAGTTATTTTTTAAATGTAGAAATCTCTTTTTAATTCCTTAAATTCCTTTTTTATAGTGAAAAATTCTTATTTTTATTGCACGTAAAGTTTTTTTAAATGTATAAAGCTCTTGTTTGTTGTATAAAGCTCATTTTAATGTAGAAAGTTCCTTTTTAAAGTGGTAAAATTGTTTTAGAAATTATTTTTTAATGCAGAAAACAACTTTAATGTATAAATTATGTTTTAATTGTTGAGAGGCTTTATTTATTTATTTTTATTTATGATTTACCCTAAAACGGTATAAAGTTTTTTTTTAAACTTGAGAATTGCATATATTAACGGAAGTGGGTGTTTTTTTTGTTTGTTTTGCAGACACATATGCAGATCTACAAGAAGATCTACGATCACTCGCGAATAATTTACGCTCTTGACAAATTGCACATTCTTCTAAAATTAAATCCGAAACTATTTCTAATCTCATTGTCAACGACATCTCTGTCAGACTCGACGATCATTCGGCTGCTCAATTCACACAGTAATAGTTTAAAAGGTCAAGGGTTCGTCAACTCGAATAATTTCAACTGCATGTACTTAGAAGTTGTACTTAAGTTACTGCTCAACTATTCCGTCTCGTTCAGTCAGGACGAGTGCGAATTCAATTTCTCCGTCATATGCAAAGCTTTGTTTGTCTTGGGAGAATTCATCGGAGAACTGGGCGCGATTTGCTCTGACGGATTCCTTTCTTTTGTTGGTAAGTTACAAATCAAACTTATTTATGTCCAAAAATGCAAAACTTTTTGCATTTAAGGAGGGGTGCCCTTAATTCTAATTAATTTCGTCGCTTTTTCATGCTAATTTTGACATATTGATTTAAAAAATCGTTGTAATTAAATATTAAATGATTTTAAATTATTCAATTTCTCCGTCATATGCAAAGCTTTGTTTGTCCTGGGAGAATTCATCGGAGAACTGGGCGCGATTTGCTCTGACGGATTCCTTTCTTTTGTTGGTAAGTTACAAATCAAACTTATTTATATCCAAAAATTTTTGCATTTAAGGAGGGGTGCCCTTAATTCTAATTAATTTCGTAGCTTTTTCATGCTAATTTTGACATATTGATTTAAAAAATCGTTGTAATTAAATATTAAATGATTTTAAATGTTGTTTTTTTGAATTTAGCGGATGTACTGTCAAAGATAAAGTTAAACAAAGTACTTCTACACAGCCTCTTGTCCAGTCTGACTGATTTTAATATAAATGACCTGACTTACAGTGAAGAAATATTGAAACTAAACTACAGAAGTGATGTCAACATAATTCAAATTCACTTGTTAAGGTATATCCTCCATTTTCTGTTATCTATTTTAATTTTCTTCATCCAAACACATACAGAAGTGATGTCAACATAATTCAAATTCACTTGTTAAGGTATATCCTCCATTTTCTGTTATCTATTTTAATTTTCTTCATCCAAAACACCCATTAATTTCCTATTTGGTGAACTGAGTGGGAAAACACATGCAACAAGGCACACCAACCTTAAAGTGCATTATAAATTCACAATTAAAGCAAATTTTCCATCATTAATTTTTAGATTTTGAATTTAATAATTGTTAAATGATATTAAATTGACAAAATAATTTTTTTAAACAGTTATTGATGAGATTTAAATATATTTTTCTGTGTTTTTATGTGATTAGTGTTAATTATTTAATGTTGTGTGTGACTTTTGTAGGCTGACAACGAACGTACTGAAGTTAGAGGACGGTTTGGAGCAGACAGATCCGTCACCGTCTCAAAATATGAATAAATACGTGTACAATCTTCGTTTTGCTCAGCAGCCGTTGTTTCTGACGTGCATTCTGAATGCTTTGAAGACGAATAATCCATACTGGTGCAATATGATAGTGCAATCTCTGCCTTACTTCAAGTCTTCGCTGACACAGATCGTGATCCTGACGGTGATAAACGTGTGCAAGAATTTGGAGACGTCAACAGACGGCGACTACATCAACGACAGTCTGGACAGTTTGATCAGCATCACCCACTGGGTCTTGATGAACAGCAGTAACGAAGTGAAAAATGATAAAAAGAGTGAAAGTTATTTCTATTCTTTGATCACGTCATTTTTTCCCAGCACAAAAAGCTACGAAGTTGTCAATTCTGACTATCTGTCTCAAGCCAAGGACGATCTGTTGTCAATTCTCGACAAAATTATCTCAATCAGTTGTAAATTACGTCGAAATCTAAAAGTGTACGAATTAATCAATCCGCTAGCACATAATTACGTCACGAATTTCGTCAGTGCAATTAAATTGATCGAGGTCAGTGATGATTTAGTCGAACTCGTCTTCAACATGAAGGTCATCCGCCTAGAAACCATCACCAATGTTGTCAATTCCATTAAAAATGACAACGTACTGATTTTTTACAAGTTTTACTTGAACAAGTTCGAAAGTTTAAGTGACTTGACAATTAATAGTATTGTTTAGCACAATTAAAGATATAAATAGCCCAGAATACGCTATCATCATGGTCGAGGTCCTCAACACCTTCTGCACCAAAAAATTATATAATGTTAGTAAAAGTGAATTTAAGGAAGTGCAGGATGTCAGTCAGAAACTTCTCGAGTTTGTTGCCGTCATGGCTGGAAATGTCGACTCCAATTGGATGAAAAGGAGAAAAGTTGAAGGATTTGAAGATTTCTCAGTTGATGCACTCATTTGCCTAAGAGACTTCTTACCCAGCATTGTTGACTGCCTCTGGGGTGGACATGATGAATTCAAGGAAAAAATACTTCCCGTCATGACACATATTTGCTACCATGTCATGGGATCTTTCAAAATGAGGTAGCGACCCATATGCCTATGTGCTAACAATTTGGATAAGAATGGAAAATGGAATGACTGATTTTTAAGCATTTTTCCTACTATTTTTATACTATTTTTGCTGCAATTAACTTGAGAGGCGTCTAAATTCTTACGTTTATTATTTCGTTTTATGTCATTTTTGACTTGCATGTAATTTTCTTATTTTTTAAGGAATTTCCTTGGTTTTTATGAAATTTCCATGATTTTTATGTAATTTCCCTGTTTTTTATCTAATTTCCTTGGTTTTTGATGTAATTTCCCTGTTTTGAATGTAATTTCCCTGTTTTGAATGTATATTTCCTGTTTTCTGTGTAATTTCCTTGATTTTTATGTAATTTTCCTGATTTTTTATGTAATTTCCCTAATTTTTATGCAATTCTCTTATGTTTTAAGTAATTTACTTGGCTTTTATATGATTTCCTTGGTTTTGTAGGTAATTTAGTTGGCTATTAAGTAGTTTATTTGGCTTTTAAGTAATTTACTTGAATTTTAATTAATTTACTTGACTTTTATGTAATTTCTTTGGTCTTTATGTAATGTTGATTTTTAAGTAATTTTCTTATTATTTTTAAATGACAGGAAAACATTCAACTATAAATTCGCCCTGGAGCTGATATCCCGTCTGAGTTCGTACGCTTATCTTCGTAAATCGTGGAAGAAAGAAATCTTCGAGATACTTCTTGAAGCCGGATTTTTCCAGTTTGAAATCGAAAATCTTCCGTCGTGGAAAATTATCGTGGATAACCTGTTCACGCAAGATAAATCAACGTTCTCAGAATTGATAAGTATGATTTCAATAATTGATTTCCCCTTCAAATAATTAATTAATAATCAATAAAAATAATTAAATGGCATTGACACGTGGTTTAAATTTCTAGTTGAATATAATTTCGTAATTTGTTTCCAGCACGTGTGACTGTTCCTCAGACAGGATCCCTAAGCCTTTTCTCCAGCAAAGAAAAGGAGTACGAAGAGCGAGCGATGTTGTTGAAGCGACTTGCTTTCGTCATCTGGTCCTCTGAAAAGGATCAATTCATTAAATTCTTTACGAACATTCAAGGTCAGTGTCCCATTTCCATTTTCTTGCCAGATATTTTCAAATGTTTCTCTACAAATAATTATTTTGTTTTTAGAACGTCTTGCCGAAGCCCTTAAAATCCCCCAAATGATCGTCCCCTCCATTCAGTCCTCCGTATTTCTAAGTTTTCGTGTCATGCTCCTACGTTTCTCCAGTTGCCATTTGACCGCTTTGTGGCCAATCATTTTACATGAAGTCGTTCAGGTAGTATTTCCGTCTTTTTAATCAATCATTCTAATAATTAAATGTTATGTATCTTTGTCTACACCTATATTTTGTTTTTTTAAATAATTGTTTTTTTTACAAGCTGTTTATTCTTTTTTAATTGGAAATTAGTTTTTTAATGGATTTTAATTTCTATAATTTATTTACTATTAATTTTAAATAGTTGCTATTTATATAAATTATTTGTTTAAATATTTCGTTCATTTTTTGTTAGATTATTCATTCATTTTTTGTATCAATTATTTGTTCCTTTGTGTTTTAAGTGACAAGTTCTTTGAAATAATAATTTCTATGGATTTTTATTTGTATGCCTGAATTTTTAGTTATTATGTAGCTTGTGCCATTTGACCGCTTTGTGGCCAATCATTTTACATGAAGTCGTTCAGGTAGTATTTCCGTCTTTTTAATCAATCATTCTAATAATTAAATGTTATGTATCTTTGTCTACACCTGTATTTTGTTTTATTTTTTAAATAATTGTTTTTTACAAACTATTCTTTTTTAATTGGAAATTAGTTTTTTAATGGATTTTAATTTCTATAATTTATTAATAATTAATTTTAAATAATTGCTATTTATATAAATTATTTGTTTAAATATTTCGTTCAATTTTTGTATCAATTATTTGTTCCTTTGTGTTTTAAGTTCTATGAAATAATAATTTCTATGGATTTTTATTTGTATGCCTGAATTTTTAGTTATTATGTAGCTTGGGAATGGTTGTTGTTTTTATTTTAATTTATCAATTTATAGTTATTTTTCAATTATTTTCCATTTAATAACGAATAGCTTTGTATGGATCCCAACAGGTGCTATTGCAAATGGAGAAAGATGTGCACAGTGAGACAGTAAGCCCGCAATGGCTGCAGCTATATTTGCAAACGTGTAAACTTCTCGAATTGGCTCTCACACTTCCCTCGGACCTCTTGCCAATCTTCCAGATGTAAGTTTGACTTGTACACATCGCTATTATATGATCTAAATAAATTCTAAATAAATGATCCAATTTTATTTAATTATGAAAAAAGAACACAGCTTAACATTTTTATAGTAAATAAATGATTTAATTTTATTTAATTATGAAAAATGGACAGATTTCAGCATTTTTATAGTAAATAAATGATTTAATTTTATTTAATTATGAAAAATGACAGATTTCAGTATTTTTATAGTAAATAAATGATTTAATTTTATTTAATTATGAAAAAATGACAAATTTCAGCATTATTTTAGTAAAAAGCAATTTTTTAAAATTTTAATTAAAGTCAAATGTGTTTTTAGGTATCGCTGGACGTTCACAAACGACGAAGAAGAATTCTTCACTCCGCACATAACCCGCCTAGCGAATAGTTTGCCGAAGAACTTGAACCCAAAAGACGAACCTTTAGTAGCAACCAAAATAACTGATCTTTGTGACCTCTCCGACTCATTTTCGTACATGAGTCGCATGCATAGTTTTGATGAAAAACTCTTTTCGCATATCATCGACTGTGACTTTGTCGAATAATTTGTGATAATAAATTTGGGTGCTTATTTATCTTTTTTTTAGAGTTTATTTTTGTCCTATGATTGTTCACTCTCAGTCCCTACTAAACTAAACTAATATAATATAATCTATCTTATATATAATAATATATATCTATCGATTCGGAATAATATACTTCATAAAATATCATTCAGAAATTTTCATTCGTGCGGCCTTCTTCTCGGAATACGTTCAAGATTCTAATTCTATATTTCTCGGTCATAATTTTAATTCGCATATAAATATTATATCAATTGACACACACCTCTCTCTCTCTCTGCACATTGACCTATAAATTATAATAAGAATGTTAACTAATTAGTGCACAAATAATATTCGCAATAATAAATAATCTGTAGAACGAATAAATATTATTATATCCATACTAAATGCTAACATTGAACACAATTAATTCTATTCCTAAATTACTAAGTTAATATTTTTTTTGCAATTTTTCAAGTATTATTAGTTACTACTAATTTCTTTTTCGTTTTAAGGTTGGTATGACTTGATCCACAGCTTCGTGTTTTCCCGCTGCACCAGATATGAAATAATTGGATGTGTAATGAATGAAAATGGGTCAAGTTGATTGACATGGACAGATAAACTATCCACGAGCTTCACAACCCTCCCACATTTTCGAAATTTTCATCTGAAAGGCAGAAAAACGTCTAGCACCTTTTAGTGTGACTCAAATAAAAAGGCGCGAAAGATCTTGAGGGATCAAAAACATCCGACAGCGTTTCAGATGAAAATTTAGAAAATGTTGGAGGGTTGTGAGGCTCGTGGATAGTTTATCTGTCCATGTCAAACAACTCGACNGCAGAAAAACGTCTAGCACCTTTTAGTGTGACTCAAATAAAAAGGCGCGAAAGATCTTGAGGGATCAAAAACATCCGACAGCGTTTCAGATGAAAATTTAGAAAATGTTGGAGGGTTGTGAGGCTCGTGGATAGTTTATCTGTCCATGTCAAACAACTGGACATATTTCAATCCATTGCGTATCCACTAATTTCCTATCTCCTGGAGTGGGAAAACACACAGTAGCTAAGTCTACTCTGTATAAAAACGTTCTGTATATGTCTGTCTCTGAATCTTAACAGTAATGTTCTTTTTTTACGTTCCTTAATGATAACTATGCATTAATTATGTCAACAAAATTGTCATTAGAATGTTTAAATCACCAGTAGACATTTATTTCTTCGGATATAATTTTTGTTATTTCCCGTTTACAATATTCATAGTTCGTCGCACAATCATTAGGTAGCAAAATAATTTTTAAGTTTTGCGTAGGTACTTAAAAAGTTACAATCACATTATTTATGATTATTATAGCTACTGGATAAATTATCATAATTTTTATCCCATTTAAATTCACATGTAAAAAGACACTCGCTAGCATTTCACTTTTTCCTTTCAGTTACATGTAGTTACACGATTATAGGATAGACTAGTGGACACAAATGGAAAACATTGACATATTATTATATATAGGAAGATAGTCTGGCCAGCAGAATTCATCAACAACTTTTGTTTGTTTACAGCTAATCAGGTAATTATAATATCATAATTTACAATCAAGACAATAATTGGCGCCATTTATATCAACTAACCAAAAAAATGCGTTCATTGTTCAAACGAATTTTTTGTCATTCAATTCAAAACTACTATTAACTATTCACAGCGCATGCGTTTGCTCATTCAATTCACTAGTATGATATTTTCGTAAAGAAATGTATATTTGTGTTAACTATAAGCACTCGACGCCGAATAATAATTTTTCAATGGATTAAATTATTATTCACCTCCTTTGTTTCACTTATGATTTTCAATTCCTTCTTCTCTTTTTTAGCATTACGATCCGCAAACACTTTCCGATTATTCGTAATTCGTTTGATGACGTCATTTGTCGTCAATTTACAGGATGATTCAACTTGGACCAAAAATCTTTCCCCCCTCAACTCAGCAAATGGTTCCTGCGAAATGTATATAAACAATAATATTATAGGCTCATAAATTAAAATTAGGGAATTAAAATTTTTAAATTATCTAAATAAACCCAAGAAAATTGAATCAACGCTGAAAAATATTATCTTGTACCTTAAAATGGGGACTTTCCGAAGTTTTTAGCGGTTTTCCATAGGCAACAACCCCAATGTTGTAATTTTGAAGGTACTCCTCGGTAACGATGTACGGAACATCCATTTTCACATCTGACACGTTCTTCATCGCCAATACAGAAAGATATCGTTCCTGAAGGCTCATAATCGGATAGTAACCTTTGTACTTCTTCACTGTCTCGTCCGAATACAAACCAACAATCAGATAATCACCTGCAGGAGAAACAAAAATTATGATGAACAAGTGAGGAGATTTAAATAAATGTGCATTGAGAATATTAGGAGATTTGGATCGAAGTCAATTGAGGAAAAGAGGATAAAAGTGAATTGAGGAAACGAGGGGATTTAGATTGAAGTTAATTGAGAAAATGAGGTGATTTGGATTTTGGATAAAAGCAAATTGAGGAAATGAGCAGATTAGGACAGAAAAGTGAATCGACAATATGAGGAGATGGGGGTGAATTAAGAAAATGGGGAGATTTGGATAAAAATGAATTGAGAACATGAGGAGATTTGGGTAGAAGAGAATTGAGAAAAACAGAAGATTTGGATAAAAGTGAATTGAGATATGAGGAGATTTGGATAGAAGCGAATTGAGAAAAGCAGAAGATTTGGATAAAAGTGAATTGAGAATATGAGGAGATTTGGATAGAAGTAAATTGATAAAAAGAGGATACAAGTGAATTGAAAATATGAGGAGATTTCGATAAAAGTGAATTGAGAAAATGAGGGAATTTGGATACAAGTGAATTGAAAATATGGGGAGATTTCGATGAAAGCGAATTGAGAAAATGGGGAGATTTCGATAGAAGCAAATTGAGAAAATGAGGGGATTTGGATAGAAGCGAATTGAGAAAATGAGGGGATTTGCATAGAAGCGAATTGAGAAAATGAGGGGATTTGGATAGAAAAGGGAATTAAGAAAATGAGGAGATTTGGGTAAAAGTGAATTATTGTGACAATGAGGAGATTTGGACAGAAGCGAATTGAGAAAATGAGGGGATTTGGATAGAAGTGAATGGATAAAATGAGATTTGGATAGAAGTGAATTGGAATGTAAGGTGACGAAAGTTTGATTTTTGGGAATTTTTCAATTACTTACCCTGTTTTCCGGCTTCCTCCAGAAAAGCTAAATGTCCAGGGTGTAAAAGATCGAAAGTTCCGGGAGCGTAAACAATTTTGTCGCCTTCCTAGATAAAAATAAACAATCGTGTTTTGGAATTTATTTAAAACTCTGAGTAATTTTTAATTTATTTGTAATTGCTGTAATGATTGTAAACCTTTGGTGGTTGCATCCCTTCTGAAAATAATCGTTGCAAACTTTCAAAATCTATAGCTGAGGAAGACGGATCTCCGGTATATGGCGATGAGGTATCAGTGGCGGGTTTTTCTGTGGAATTGTGGTCCCCACAATTTTCGACGTGACACTCGGACTCCTACACAAAAAAGTCCCTTAGCAAATGATAACAATAGAACGGATTTTTAAAAATTTCACCTACCGTACAACTCGAATTAGTTCACAAGGGTGAACTATTGTTTCAGCAATGTCTTTAATACAAAAATTTAATAATTCACCCTCCAGGAGTAAATGAAAACTGTAAACTGCACTTAGATTTGGTTTTCGGGTAAAATTTTCGAAAAAATACAATTGTTCACCCCCGGGGGTGAGTTATATCGACGGGGTGAACTAATTCGAGTTATACGGTAAAAATGGGAGATTGACGAAGGTTGCTACTTTGTAATCTCCAGCGGAAGAATGATGATGGGAATGCGGCTCCACAGATCCGTTACAGTTACAACAATCCCGATCTCGGGCTTTTAGAATTCTGTTAATGAGGCCGGTTGTCGATACTCCTCGAGTTCTTTCGTACACTTTGTATTTCCCGGCGTCTATGACCTGTTCGACGATCAGTCATCAATCAGTCCATTTAAAAAAATTATCTTTCATCTTGTCTCACGTGAGAATAGAAAATGAAACAAATGTTTACCTTTTGATAGGTATCCTCTCCTTCTGCGTTTGTAGACGTATCGTCTCCGTGTGCACAGAAATGGCAGTCATTTTGCTGAAGGATCTCGATTGTTGTCATGTACGGTGCCTTCTCAACAACACGATCCACCCATCTGATAGCCCGAACCATTGTGTACCTTGTTTAAAAAAGAAAATCAAGAAATAAAGTTTTTTTTTAAAATTTTCGGATATGAATTGAGAATTGAACTAGATTCCAGGTTTCCAGGAGGTAATAAAAAAGTCACAAGAGTCACAACATTCCAATTTTAACAAATACCTTTCATCTTCGGTCAGTACTGGGGGACAACCTTTATGTTCCCCTATTTCTTCATCAGAATGAACTCCGACGTACAATTCATGACCAAGGGCCTTGGCTTGCCTCAAGGAATTCGAGTGCCCGAAGTGTGTCATGTCATAACTGAAAAAAAGGAGATAAATTAAACCATTAGTAATAAATAATTATATTAAATTGTAGAAATTACAGAACTACCGCGAATATTCTCAGCATAATTTAATTTAACATTTAATAAAATATTCGCAAGAATGAAGAAAAGGACAAGCTTACCACCCGTCACACCAAACTCGGCCGGTAGATTTTCGTATTGCGCTTGTAGCATCCATACTGTCGGTGTCGATTATCCCCGATGACATTATTTATTATCAGTAATTTAAAATGGCTGAATTTATTAGACGACGAAATAAATATTACGAACGGCGGCGGGACAGGATACTGGCTAAAATACAATACCGTGAATGAATGAACTGAGAAAATTACTGGAAAATGAGTGTGTAATCTGGAAAACCAAATTAGTTTTTCAACACCAATGCGATGACTGATTAATTTAAAAAGCGTAGCAGGGTCAGCGACCTGAAAGTATGACAAACTCAATCATTCATTGTCCAATCAAACAAACAATGCAATTTGGTTTTCATCCAAATATAACAAAAAATGGGAGTAGAGCGAGTGAGTACTACGAGTAGTTATGGAAATTCAGTTCTTTGGCATAGAAACATCTTATTCTTATTCTTTGACATCGTTTTAATAAAGACTCAAGGTAGGGCGTACTCCCCCCTCCCCCAATGCGTTTCTAGGACGACGATTTTGTTGTTTGTAGAGCACAGGTGACGAAAAACGAGTGTTTGTCGCTTTTCATCACCTTTCTTTCACAAAATCATCATCGTCCTAGAAAGGCCTTGCCCTCCCCCTCCCTCTCACACACAACAAACTCAACAAAGTGGTTGCAGTTGTAAATAAATATAATAGGTAACGGGGCTTTTATATTCTCAGGTGAGGAATATTGAAAGTTTGACAAGGGGAAAGGAAAAGTGTAATAAGTCGGAATCGGGCAGTATCCGTTACTTACCACAGTACAATAACAAAAACATAATTATGCAAAGAAAATGGAAATGATGGATTACTTAATTGCCAAATGCCACTTAAGAACACAAATAAGTACTGCTATGCTGGTTTCAGTAACCGCGCAGTTCTTAAGTTAGATTAGATTCTTTTGCAATTAGCGTTATTACAGCCGTCGAAACCGTTGCAACCAAAATAATTTATTGGACATTATAATAATCAATTGTTGGGTACAAGATATTTGACTAATATTATTAGCAAATTAATTAGAATTAGCACTGTAGCTGTGGTTTAATTTAAGAGTATCGCCATCCATAAAGATGTGTGTACTGTGTACTATAAATGGATAGGTAAGGTAGCGTAGTATGATATACAGGAAATTTTGAAATCGTTGTACTACATGTGCATTCCATTTACATTGCTAATTTTATCAGTCATCGGGGAATTAAAATAAACAGGCGATTGATAGAAATCCATTGATGAAATAAGCTGGAAGTGAGGGTGTTGTTGGAGAATTTCCGTCTCCATTGGTACTGCTGAGTGCTAGCGTCACTGTTACACTAAACTTATCCTTGTTTCAGATACAAGATGTCTCGTTGAACTGTTTTCCGAAAACCTCCTGATCCGTCCTGCTGCCATTTCCTCACCCCCCCCCCTGTTATTTCCAGCGCAAACGGCTGCTGGAGAATTTCCATGCCCTATATAGTTCATCCGAATTTCCGCAATCGTAGCATCCTGTATTATTATCATAGTAAGAAAAAGTGATTTCCAAGTTACACCTTTATTATGATGATGATCACACTTGACATGACACAAGCACCGAATATAATTTTGACTGCACATTGTTTTCAACAACACCATTGATCATCATGTGTTTCCAATAAATTTCTTTTTCATTGAAGGATTGAAGGAATAGTTTCAATCATCAATCACCTGACCTGTACAGAAAAATAATGGCAATAATATTTCTTACCAGCAAAGAACAGGAAAAAGGAAACAGGCGAAAAATTTCATTTTTGCTTTTGGTGGAGAATGGAGTGGAGGGAGAGAGCGACAAAATAAGAGAAAATTGTGATTGTGAAATGTATAAAGTAACAGCAGAGCACGCTTAATGACGTCATTATGACTATTTAAAAATCCCTTTCATGACGCCACGCTTTGAAAAATTTGATAGCAATTTTCCAAATGTTTTCCATAGTAATCTGCCGCCGTCTGAGCTACTATGATATTTATTTGTAAAATTCGAATCGATAAAATCGAATAAATAAAT
>JABASI010004009.1:0-14987 GCA_019776505.1 Tomocerus nigrus | reverse complement strand
GCATCAAACTGTAATTTTATTTCATTCGACTGGATTAACTCGCTGATGGTTAGTCAGATTCCAGGCTAAGGGTTGGACTCGAGCTACTTAAAGGTGTAGTGAGGTTTTCAAAACAGTTTTCGAAGACCAAGAACATGTTGCCTCCTCCGAACGACAGTTCTAGGTCGAAAAAAAGTCCTCAGATAAAGTCAGTAGCCGTTCACAACTCGATTTAAACTGTTTATCTATTTTTGTCTCTTTTTTGATTTCACTATACATGGGATTCCCATTTCTACCCCTTCCCAGTTTTACAGAAATGTGTTTGACTTCATTGAATGAGAATTCAGAAACCCCTCCTCGCAATTTTACTCATGAACTCAATCTATAGCTCATAAAAAGTGAGGACGTGCCACGTATGGCAGTTGGCCTTATTTAGCACTCGTTTGGCTATCTCCGTGCTTTCTGCATACTTTTACATTTATCTGTGATTTATAATATCACACGTTAAAATGGAACTCGAAATTCAGGGAAACTCTCCGACTCATCAGCAACAAAACAAACAAGAGCCCATGATAAATTATGAGGACGCGGCAGTTATCACTTGATTGACTTTCTCTGCACTGTCTGTATATACACTTTTACATTTCTTAGCCATTTAATAATATCACACGTTAAAATGGATGCCGAAATTCAGAGGAACTTTGGGTATTTATGTGAAAATATTTCAAACTTGACGGAAATATGGTTACACCTTCGACAGCTTGGAATTATTTCTCAAGACGAGAATAACCAGACCACAAAACTACACTTACATCATCAAAACTGAACACTCATCTCCAACAAAATCAACTTCTGCTGGATGCTGGCTGCTTTCAGTGAAATTGAAAGTGTGGAATTCCTACGAGGAAAATTGAATAAAGAAATAAAAAGTTCGGATTTGGAATTGAGAGAACTGAGTCGGCTGTTGAGGAATCTGCCAATGGCATTGGTTCTTGCACTCGCATCCTTAAATAAAAGGAAAGTACAACTGAAGAAAGAAATACATAAAAAGGTTACGTGAGGAAGATTTAAGAGCTTTAGACCAGNCATAAAAAGGTTACGTGAGGAAGATTTAAGAGCTTTAGACCAGAAAACATTACCATCCAGGAAATTCTGGAAGAAGAGGAAGGAAAAACGGCCATCGAAATTGTTATGATTTTCGGATACATCCGACCCGACGACATCCCCCAACAACTCATTCAAGAAATAGTCAATTTTCCAATTGACGAACCCATTGAATTGTTGGTCAAATATTCCCTCATTTTAATAGAAAAGAAAAATGTCAAAATTTGTCTGTAGCAAAGGCATAGACACAGAAGTTAATTTCCTGAGCATCCACCGATTGCTGTAACAAGTCATCCGATTCAACAAAAGAGAAACTGAAAGTGAGACTTCTCGACTGCGAGGGATTCATCAAATACAAACTCATCCCGTTTTCACCAAGTACGCGGACGAAGATTTAAGGAAAGGGTTCCCGAAAGTAAAAACAAAGTTACTCGATCAGCAGCAGTTAAAGAAAGTGATATTTGAAAAGAGATTCGAGGAATGTATGCAATTGGCCAATTTCATTCATCAAGAATTAGATACAAAGACAACAAAGTTCAATTATGCAATTTGTCTAGAGAAGAATGGACAGTTGGAGGGAGGGGGATGTGGGAAGAGTTTGGAGCAATTGTACCGACAGAAAATGAAAGAAATAAACTATGATAAATATGATGTTGAGATGGATCTGTTGAGATTGAACAAAGAAGTGTCGAGAGAGTTGGTTAGAGGTCATTTGTTGCTCGCGTACTTGAAAAACGACGATAAACGAAACAAAAAAGAAACTCTGGAAAAGAGAAATAAATTTAAAGTTATTGAAACCCACGAGAATCTGGATAGTCTGCTTCGACGACTTGTTCATTCCGACTTACAACTTAAATCATTCCAATTACTATTACAGTCTATCTCTTTCAAATATATTATATTCATTCATTGACTTGAAATTGGACGTTTAGAAACAAAGAAAATCCAAAAAAGCCGAAAAAGAGTTCCTTTTAAACTAAAGAAATGATTTATTTTGAACCGTGAAGAAGATTCGACCAAACTCGACGGCTGGTAGTGATGATGTTGAAGATGTGAAGTTGGGGAAGGCTCTTCGGATTTTGAAATTCTTTATTATACAACTGTCGACAATGATGGATTCAATTTCCCTTCTGATTCTCAACGATTCTAAGGAAATCAACCATCCACAGGCATTTACTTAATTTATTCTTTTCGTGCTGGGAAATAAAAAAGTTTGGGCTTTCTTTTAACATTCTCTAAATTGATTCTTTTTTTATTTAAAATATATTTTTATACAAATTAAATTAAGCGTTTACATATCCGACATATCATTACACCAAATTTAAAAAATAAAATACTAAAATACAAAACTACGAACAATAAATATCTAATTGTAAAAATTAATTATACTTTTTTAAACTTCTTACTTTCATTCCACATTAAAGTATATCCGAGAAGAAATACATGCTTCAGGAACGAAGAAATTATTGCTAATATTTATATTTATACCATTTAACATAAAAAGCTTCATATAGCGCACCCTACTCTAATATTAAATTAAGCGTTTACATATCCGACATATCATTACACCAAATTTAAAAAATAAAATACTAAAATACAAAACTACGAACAATAAATATCTAATTGTAATAATAGTTAATTATACTTTTTTAAACTTCTTACTTTCATTCCACATTAAAGTATACCCGAGAAGAAATACATGCTTCAGGAACGAAGAAATTATTGCTAATATTTATATTTATACCATTTAACATAAAAAGCTTCATATAGCGCAAGCGCACCCTACTCTAATAATTCCACATTTTTTCACTTTTGATTAGACTGATGAGTTGCCATCCTTTCTTCTAGTTTGACAAGATCTGCACTCACATCCCATAATTCTTTCGCAATATCGTCTTTTAAATTGTTGTTAGCTGATTTGAAATGTTTCTTGAATCTGTACATTGTGCCCGTCTCATTAGCAATGTTTTTTGACAGAGCGTGGTAAAGCACGAACTCAGACGCAGCCTGAAAAAATCAGAAAAATTGTTTTTAGCAATATCGTCCTTTAAATTGTTGTTAGCTGATTTGAAATGTTTCTTGAATCTGTACATTGTGCCCGTCTCATTAGCAATGTTTTTTGACAGAGCGTGGTAAAGCACGAACTCAGACGCAGCCTGGAACAATCAGAAAAATTGTCATCTCAAAATCACAATTAATATTTTACATTTAAAGAAAGCTAAGTCAATGAATATTTTTCATACTTCTTCAGCAGTGAATCCAGAAAAAGTGAATAGGAAATCAAACAATTTCTTGGACAATTTTGTCGTGTCATCAAAAATTGTCGTTTTGACTGCTCCTGGACAAATGGCGTAAGTTGTAATTCCTTCTCCTTTCATTCGCTTCCCCAATTCTTTGATGAAAAGAGCATTGGCATATTTCGTGTTTGAGTATGGAAGGGAATTCTGGAAACCATATCCACCCTTGTCCATGTTTAAATCATTAAGGTCCATTTCTTGAAAAAGTTGCATTGTTGAAGACATTGCTATTACTCTGAAATGGAAATTACATAGTAATTATTTTTTTAATTCCTGTTCATTAATTGTATCTTCGTATTTAATTTCTATTTTTATTTTAAATCCGTTTAGCGTAGAGCAACCAATAATTACAATTGATTTATCTATGCACTTAATTCCTATTTTTGTATTCAAATTATTCAATTCTGATTGTTGTATTTAATTTCTATTATTGTAAATAGTAATTGGCATTTTTGTTTACTAATTCGTATCTTTCTAATTGGTTCGTATTTTTGTATTTAATTCTTTTTTTAAATTTCGAAATAACAATTTAATTAACTATCATAGCATTTTGTACCTGGAAGGAGATCCGCGTTTCAAATTATCTAGCAAGAGGTTTGTCAATAAAAAGTGTCCGAGATGGTTAACTGGAATGGTGTAATAATTAAAATGTTAGTATAAAAACAGAAAATTTTAAAGTCAAAAACTTAGTAAATGTCGTCAATAAAGAATCAATTAATTGATGTCTTACCTGCAAGGGTAATGTTAAATCCATCTTTTGTTTTGGGTTGTTTTCCTTTGATTCCTGGGATTCCTGCGTTATTAAGTAAAATCTTAATTTTCGGATATTTTTTATTGACAATTTTAGCAAATTCCTGGACGGATGCCATTTCTGCTAGATCTAAGAAAATCATCTCCTGGAAAACAGAAAACAATTTAAATTGAAGGAAATTGAGTATTTCATCATGACTAATTCGACCCCTAAAACATTATACCCATTAAATATGTCGAACATAAAATCTTTTCAATTTAAAACAGCAAATTAACTTACAACATTATCGTTTCCAGTTTTGTTTTTAATTTCATCGACAGCTTCTTGTCCTTCCTTTGTGTCGACACATCCTAAAACTACAGTGGCCCCCCTTTTCGCAAATTCTTCGGCTGCATAATTTAAAAAAACACAATATATAATCAGCATTAAATTTGAAATTGTGATTAAAATTAACTAACTTTTAAATAACTGTAGTTATTAATTAAGAATAAATGAATTATACCTACCTGCGACTTTTCCCATTCCCCGAGAAGCTCCTGTGACGACGACAATTTCTCCTCGAATATTTTCCTCTTCTTCGATGCTCATTTTTCTATTTCCGAAAAATCTGTAAATTAATTCTTCGAGATTCATGTAAGAAATCACGAAATAACTTCTAACTAATTGGTATATGATATGTGCTGTCGACATTTTTAATTTTGAAATGAATCAATGTCTATAATTAAAAATGGAGCTTAAATGCAGGTCCAAATAATTTTTCGTTGTAATTTTGCTAAATGGGACTAGATAGCTGTAAGCTCATGACTTCAGAAGAATCGTTAGCTGAGTACTGAATGGCACAACAGGCCAGATGAGCCATTGCTCAAGATTTCACAAATTGTTACAGTTTCGCTGACGTGTGCCGGACGGAATGTGTGCTGAGCTGAACTGTTAGAAATAATTTAACGCTTGAGTGGTTCGCTGATTTTACTTTCGTGCTCACTGCAGACACTCACACACATTGTGCCATTCACTAAATTTTACAGAATGTACAGAAAAAAGGAAACTAGCCCTACATAACAATAGTATTTAATTTAATTATTATAGCTACATTCTTACATTTTAGCCAGAGACTGGATTAGCAATATAAAATTAGACTAATAATAATAATGAATGAATACAATATATAATAATATTATTTGATGTACGTAGGGTTGGAATTCGAAGTTATCTTATGTATAAGTTAACGCAAGGGAATTTTATTTCGTCTAGCTTGGCTAACCAAACCAAACACGGCCAGGTGCTGACAGAGCTGAGAGTCTGAGAGTCTAGCTGCATCCATTTGTTGGCTTAGACGTTTGCGTTAGCCAACACATATTGCCAATTAGCCTGCAATAATTAAATTAGTATGTCTAGTAGTAATGCTGTAAATTGCAATATTTATTTCTATGTATTATTTATGGATATTCAATTTATATCTATAGAGGTAGGTACATAAGGTACATACAAGAGTTATATAACACTCCTGTTATATTAAAAAATCTTCATTGTAATTTGTAACACGAGAATGACAGGTACCTCTTACATGCCTACCACAATTGAATGAACTCTGTTATAAAATACACTTTTCAAGTAAAACTGTAATAATAATATATTATTTAATATTATTACGATTAGATTTTAGATTAATTGTTATAAACAAAATTATAAATTGTAAAACAGCTATAACTGCACGTAAAATCTCAAGTCTCAATTAAATCCTTTAGGCAAGTTATAAACTTGAACTTAAAAACTCGAGCAATTAAGTAGGCATGTTTATTAATTCATGATTTTTTTGGAGTTTGGAGTTTTGCTAGTGATAATGAGTAGTATTACTGCATAACGTATAATTACGCAGGCGTAATTAATTACATTTTTAGCAAAGTCTAGTACTCGTCTCGTCAGAGTCAGATGCCAATTGGGACACAGCACCTTATTTGTGAAACTGAATTATCACTAATTCCTATTTAACCAAAAAAAGTATTTTATTAGCCAATAAACTCTTGCGGGGGTTCCTTCTCAAAATAAATCCATTCATTCTACACCTTCGTGTCGATTATAGATTTATGCATGGGGAAGTAACATAATTGTAAACTAATTTTTATTGTATTTTTAATTGTCGCATTAATATTTGCTTCAACTACAGTTATATTTACTGATGTGCATATAAAACGTTTGAATTGTACCGAACAGTTTTGAAAAGGGAAAGCATTGCTAAGAAATAAAAATTATTTATGACTCACATGTATGTGAATATTCACACGCAATATTTTTTTTTGTTATAAATAGAATATAAAACAAGAAAACAGATTATTATAGTTCCTAGGTACTTAATTTCCTACTTTTAACGTGGCTAATTGAACTGTCTACAATAATAAAGCAATCAAAACATATTTTGCTAATAAAATTAGTTGATACGTGAACAAATAGTTTTAATTTTTTGCATGATGTTTATTTTGACTACGGCATTCAGTTCATGACAGAGTACAGTACAGAATTTTTTCTACTGAAACTATACACATAATACCTCGTCTGGAATAATCTCTTAACTCACATTACATTACAATATTAGTGCAAATATCTTGTTCTGCAAATTATATTACAATATTAAATGAGTTTTTTTGAAAGATTGAGCCTAAAATACAGAGTGCGATAGGAAGATTGCAATTTTAAGAAATATATTATTTACATTACCTACACAGAATACCAATAGAATCGTGGAAACAAGACACACATCCAAATTTTTTTAGTTTGCTTTGCACATAGCAAGCTCAGTCTAGCCAACTTTTGTCTATAGGCGCTTTTAATCAACAATTTCAGCTACTATAATTATTTTAAGTACTAAAATTACTAACTATAGACATTATTCACATCTATACAACTACTTGTAAGAAACGTGACTAGTTTCTACTTATTTTACATTTTATATAATTCTAAATCTGTACATCAAGTGTCTATAAGTGTCTTGAACTTGGCAAACATCAATTTAGAAATTCTGAAATTAAATGTAAACATTTCTCATCCAATGTTATTAGCTAACAGTAAAAGTTGATTATGAATTAAGGCATTTGAGGATTTTCATAAAAGACGCAGACGGAAAGCCAAAACCACATTGTTCTTCCGACTAAAAACTAAACGGCTGACCTATTTTAAGTATTTTAATTGCTATCTCTCAGAAATGATTTAATACTGTTTGCCAAATGTTATCTTGATCTAAATCAGTTTTACAAACATTAGAAGAATTAGTTCAGATTTTTTAGTATAAATAGCTAACAAAAAGTTAGGATTGGTTTTTTTTACAAAGTTTAATGTTGGTGGAGTTCAACTTGCAGCTTTATAACTTTTGATAATTTGGACAAGGATTCCAATATTTGCACAGAAGAAAGCGATCGACTCGAGCCAGACGTACATGTAGGTATTTCTTCCTTCGAATTCGAGATAGTATGCAGGGAGTAGCCAGGCGACTTGGGCAAAGTACCAAACAATCAGTAAAATGGAAGAATGGACAAACTTCATGTTGAGTTTTGGGAGGATGACGGTCAGGATGCTCAGGTACCAAAGGAAATATTGAGCAGTGCAAACTTTGTTGAAAATGACGAAACAATAAGTCTGGATGAAAATCGTGAACGTCAAATCTTCGACGGAAGGGAAGAGAACGGCGACGATAAACATCAAAATGAGCTGAGGGACGAAAGAAATGACCTTGAGGAGGAATCCCGCGTTATCCCAATTCAAATAGAGCATGTAAAAGTAGAGTGAGAAGTTATGTTTTATATCTTTTCGGGAAATATGGTAGAAATACGTCTCGTTCAAAAATTCTTCACCGTAGAGCTGATGACAGATGATTGTTGGGATGAGGAAGCCAATTATAGAGCCCAGAACTAATTTAACCCGCCCTTTTGTAATATTCAAAAGATTCTGCCATGGATACAAATTATCCGAATGGGCAGCAGCGAGATACAACGGGAAACAGTATGGGACTGGGTAGATTTTGAAATGAACGGCGAATCCGAAAACGAGTCCCGCCAGAATCATCGCCCCTTTGTGGAATAAATACAAAACGGCAAGGACCAAACACAAAATCAACGACTCCGAACTCCCGCGACTACAAATCACGATCGGTAACGGATTGTAAATCCAAAGGAAACTGCATTTCCGACTGATGGAATTATTTCCCGCCGTTTCGTGATTAACTATCAAGTAGATTAAGTAAGCAGTGAGAATATCAACGAGACTGAAGATTATTTTCCCGTACGATGCCCAACATGTGATGTTCGGGATAAGAAGCCATCCAAGAAGCGGCGTGTATCGATAAGTCTCCCGCAGATATGGAGATTGACCTTTTGACACGTAGGCAGCTGCATCTGTGTACACACTGTAGTCGATATCTGTATAACTGACGATACTTGTAGAGTCTTGATACAATCCGTAGCCGATAAATATCATACGAAGAACAAATCCGATTCCCAGATGCTTCATTAAAGATACTGACTCCATTTTTAAGTTAAATAGCTAACTTCTAACAATACTTTTAACTCTAATGACTTTTTGCAATTCTAAAGACCTTTCCTTAGATTCTAATTTTCTGATTTTTAGCCGCGTTATTCAAACATTTTTTAAAAGCGGAAAATTCTTGCTGACACTCATTTTGCTTGGGATCGTCTGTTTTAACTACACATTTGGCATACACTGCTGCTTCTTTTGAACACTCTGCTAAAAGTTTCGGAAAGATTGAAAGTCTTTTTCGAGCTTTGGAAACTGCTTCCATAACTTATTTACTTAATAACTACTTTGTTAGTGTTAGTTTTGAGTTAGTTCGATTATTTTGCAGGGTTAGATGCTGGTGTTTCAATCGGTTTCGGGTTTTCAGGTACTCCACCCAATAATTGAGACCAATATGATACTCCGGCTTCGCGTTCCGCTTTTTCTTTCTCTAGTTTTTCACGCCACACGTCAACTTGTCTTTTACCAGCAGCAATCTCGTGTGGCCACCAGCCGGCGTGAGGGTTGTCGTCGTCCTTCCTGAAAATAAATCGTTCCTTTTATTATTTATTTTATAAATGTTGATTATTCGTATGTTTTAAAATCTGCATTATGTTTTACCTTAAAAAGACATCGTAGAGAGGTTTCGAGTAGAGAATTAAAAAAGTAGCGAATCCAGAGACGGCAACAAATCTTACGGGGTTTCGTTTGTAAAAAGGTAGCTTCTTCAGGTAATAAGGCTTTCCGTCCTTACCTCGCAATCTTAATTGGGGTTGAGGATCAGTTTTACTACGAAACATAATGAACGGCCGCTTATATCTTCATCTGTTTACAAATTGAAAAATGATACATGTTTCTGTTTTACTCAATTTTACATAATTGATAATTAAAAATATTGAACTTAAACTAAAATGACTAAAGTTGACGAGAAAGATGAAGAAAATAAACTGTCATCAAAAAGACCAAATGTCAAATGAAAAGAGTCTTGTCTTACCATATTATGCCGCGGGAGAAAAATGATAAAGTTAACGTTAGCAGAATTAACAACTGAAAATTGGTTGTTGAATTCTGCTAATTTGTGCCAAAATTTCTTAGCAAACCAAAATTACCGAATTCGGCATGAAATATTTCTACAAAATTGTATTTCGTGTACAAAAAATGTACAAGCAAATGATTGTACGTGGGTAGGCAAAGTCTAATCACCCGACCGCGTGTTTTAGCTCAGTAGAATGGAACAACTAAACAACCGTTACTTACATAGACACACACGCACGCTGCTAACTACTGACACTGCTATACCAGCTAAAAGTCAAGTCTTCTGGCATCTCGACTTCCGCGATTAGTTCCGTAGTTCCGTCAGTCCGTTTGTCTCTGGGCACGATAACTTTTGAATGGATTGACTAGCATATCTTTAAAAATTTCTGTGCTATTTAGAGATGCATTGGAACTGAACTAAAAAATGTGGTCACTGCGAGACACTGTCAACTGGGTCATGCTGAGGTTATACTACTGTCTAAAGAAAGACTAAACGTAAAAATGGGGTCAATATGTGAAGGTCATATATTCTACGGTCATAATGTCAAAAATGGGTCAAAATATTTTGTTAAAAACCTATACCCATACTTTTAGTTTTCAAAGTAACATGCAGTACTACAGTACGTACAGCACAGGTTCAATAAGTATGTCACGTTCACGGATGTTATGCCCCATCTGTATTACGGATGTTATGTACCCATCTGTATCATCTGTGCCCATCTGTATCATCATGTACCCATCTGTATCACGGATGTTATGCCCCCCTCTGTATTATATCCGTATTATATTCATCACAAATTACAACCAAATTATAACGCAGTAGTAGTATCAGTTTGCAAACATTTTTTCCTGTCCTATTATTTAAACAAGTGTGGACAAGTATTCTGTTAGTCATCAAGTGTGAAGCCGATCAGTACAGTTAGCACAAATTAGTTTATTCGATTATTCGACAATGCCAACAATAATATTATGATTAATTTTATTAACAAGGGGTTCATTATATATCGTCATTAATTTATTATAAACCATATTTTCATTACCGCATATAATCATTAATTTATTGGATTACAACGTTGTCGTTGTTGTCGTCGTATTATTACGTTCCATAGTAGTTTTTGATTTCTCATCATCATCAGATTTCATGGATTTCGCAGTCAGTGTAAGATAAAACGCAAAAATGCATCGAAGTAGTCCAATGAAAGGTCCTTTTATCTAAACCATAATAGAAATCATTAAATCCAACATTATATGTTCTTACATCTTCCAAAAGTATTCCGAAATATCGTCAATATTGTGTAACATATTTTTGAAAGCCTAAAAATGAACCATTTCATAGGAGACGTAAACAAACTGAGCGTAAAGAAGAGTGCTCAAGAATCTAATCTGCAATCCTTTCCCAACGTGCTCAAAAGAAATGTTAATTCCAAGGCTGTATGTCACTGTACGCTTATCTTCAGACTGACTGGTTATCAGGGACCTGTTCACAATGTACGAACATTAAATATTTAATGTCATAAAATTATTTGCAAACATAAACAATAAAATTCAATGTTCCTACCGAATTTTTGGTTTTCCTTTGTTCGTTGATCGGTTGATGAAAATAAATTTTGGCAAGCAATCATAAATATCCGCTCCCCAGTCAAATTTGCAATTCCACTCTATATCCACTTTAAACTGACCACCCTTGAGAAATAAAAAATGATTAACATTTACCTTTTTTATACTTTCATAATTAATTAATCATTTGAAGTTGAAACCAACAAATTGTCTGTATTCGTCAAAGAAGCAATAAGCGTAAATAATAAAATTAAATAAATTGCTAGGAGCTGGAAATGTATTAAGGATCTACTTTTTATGAGCCTAATTTTAATACCATAATCAGAATAACCACTAAATCAAATTGTCAGATTATTATGCGTAACTCACAAATGTCGCAATTTCTGTAACGTTTTCTCCTGCGGCCGTTACAATATCTTCCAAAAGAAATCGAGGGCAGAACGGATCATTGTCCTTGTGATACGAGCAAGTATCGACGGATTTATTATAAGAATGATATCTTGCATAAATTTCCGCATAATTGGCACTGTAGCCTCCCTTTCCACCTTTGGTCCAGCTTACACCTTTGAACTCAGGAAAATTCGGTCTCATATCCAGAAATATCGAAAATTTATTCGTATTGAACATTGGCTCTGTTGAGAAATCCCTGAAAAAGACAAACAAAAAATTCAGTTCAAGAGTATTAATTGAAGCTAAATGAAAAATCCGAAAATTCAATAAAAATTATATGCAGCGTACAGCCATTAACTGTTTATAACGAGTTTTGTTTACAATTCTTTGCAAACGATAAATACTTATATAGGGTATAATTTCTAGTCAAAATTTTTGTTTTTTAAATGTTAAAAGTCATACGCCAAAGAAATTGGAGGGCACCATCCATCGATACTACAGAATCGATTTCCAATACAACTTTCAGTCTGGATACCATTGTCGTACAAAACACCGGGTTTGCATACCGGCTCTTTGTAGCATGTAATTGGATTCCAGATACTAGTAGCTCTTGCAAAATCGTGGGAAAATGACCAAGACACTCCAGAGAGCCATTCTGGCTTTATTTTCCCGGGATTAATATTTGTCGTACTGCAATACGCCCCTGTCTGCAAAATTAAAATTCCTAATTTGTATTAGTTTCTTTATCTCAATAATTGCATTTTCCCCAAATTTCAAGAACATACCCTCTCTAAAATTGGGACATTACGGCATTAATTTTTTTCGTGGAGTTTAAGGCCGGCTTCCCCAATCGCATTGATGAGTTGAGGAGTTTCAAGTGGAACAGTTTCGGATGGTATGGTCTGAATCTATAAGGGTTTCCCTCTATGAGACTTATTGTCGAAGATATGTTATTTTTTAATAATATTATCCCCCGTAATTATTTTTCCAAAAAACAATTGATTGGATGTTCAACTCCAATATTTTTCTACATTTTATGAACAAAAAAAGCTAACATGCCTCCTAGAGAAATAATGTCCTTTTTCGGAAGAGCTATGGCAAGTTTTTTTAAAATGCTCAGATCGTATCTGGGGAATTGTCCTATACTCTTTTACAGGGGAATCTCAGAGCGGGAAAGCCATGGTTCGAAAAGTGTGTGTCTACAATCCACACAGCTGAGGATTCGTTTCAAAAGTCTCACTCCAAACAGGGAAGACGGCCTTAAGCTATAATCACTATAATTTTGATCTCCACTTTTTGAAAGTCGCTTGCTTGCAGGAAATATTTTTATTTGATATTTTCTTACCTGGGCACAGTTTCCTACAGATTGGTTAGCCCCGAATACGGCATTTGTGACGATATATATTTCTGTCTCCGATGGTTGTGAAATTAAATCTGCTGCATCCCATACCCGATTTTTGCCTCCTGAATTTTGACGTTGGTAAGATGAACCACATGGATGGATTACCATTTCATTTTGAACACGAGAACTCGCATATAATATTTTTTCCCCGTCGTCCTCCCCTTCTCTCCTAAAAAAATTTCCTGGTTTAAATCAACTTCAATTATGCATAATTTTCTATAAAAAGTATAACTGTACAGATATGACGTCATATTTTAATTACAATATGTAAAAATACAAGATGACGAGTAAACAGGGAAGCAAAGCTAATTTAAAAGTTCTTGTCACTATTGCACTTGAAGACACATCTTTGAAATTTTTCTTCCAAATGGAAATGTCCCATTCTAGCCATACAAAGAAAACTACACAAACTAGTAAAAATGTGCCAGTTGATACACCGCCAATTATAAGAGCCGATTTCCAAGGAACGTCCAGAGCAAACACTAATGCTATTAAAAAACTGTAACTACAGAGGGCGTGAAATATGAGCGGTCCCCATCCACGTAAAAATTTTATTAGATGTGACGCCATTTTGTTTCGAGTTACTGATCAGTTACATAAAATGTATACACAAGGATTTTTATTAAATTATATCAAATAATATTATTACATCCAGGCATATATACAACTAAACACGTTACAAAGTTACAGCAAAAACTTTCAGACAATTTTCATCATAAAAAACTAAACCGCTCCCTTCGCTATTCAAAGTAAAGCACATTAAAAAATTAATGTTGTCAATCCTGCTATATTTTAAAATGTTAATTTAAAACGATAGATGAGTTTCGTCGCTTGAAAACTGAAACATTTTTTTAACTGTTATTGCTATATATAATTATTTGCAATATGACACAATCTTCTTACACACTAGTTACAATTTACAGTAGTTCAGTTACACCGACTGACGATTACTGATTACTACACACTTTACCATGCAAGAGTCTTTGACGCATGGCATGCCTCCGCATGACGTTCACCCTCACTTAATCACGGATAATTTATGTCAACCAAGTAGCAAGGTATAAACGCAAATTATTTCAATAATCAACTTTATAAGTGAATGCGGTAATGTCTTTGTGTCAGATCATTAAAACTGAAATCAAGGGTCAGACACTTGCTCATTGAATTTGAATTGAAACTGAATTCAATGAAATCTTCGTCATCAAAAGAACGCCGTAAAAGTAATATAGATAATGATAATGATAACTGCATTTATAAGATTATAAGTACCTACCTCTATAACATGACCAAGATGCAATATTATACACCAGGCAATACAAGAAGCAGCTGAGCAAACGCCATAATATAACAACGATGTAATTACAAATTACATAGGCACCTAGATTATGGATAAGCCAACTTATCTATCTAACTTATCAATAGATCCAACTTATCTAACTACTTATAATATCATAATATTAGGTAACATTGTCCTTTTGATCTACATACATCATTAATCATATCATTTTATCATTATGCATTCACTGTAAGACTCCCAGATGGTGAAATGGTGACATAAGTGCGAAAGTGGTGTGGGAGTGGGAAACAATTAAATCCGCAAGGACGTATTTATAATATTTGGAGGATTAGTCATTAGTCATCATCATGAACCGAATTCCTCAATGCACATTATATAATAAATAATGCTTTGATATTTCAATATATAGTACAATATTATGTCTGAGACTGTGCATGTGTAAATTTTTTGAAGTCAAAAGATAACTGTTTTATTGTACGCTGTGGGCTGTGATACGACAGAGTACAGTCTGGCAAATTATTTCAATTTTATTTCATCTTCCTCCCTTGAGATTGATTTTTTCATTTCGATTAACGAGGCAGTAAAACAGAACGCGGGATATTTGAATTATTGACATTTACATGTAAAAGAGACCCTTTTTCTAATCGATATAACTGTTGAATGAGTTGTCGTATC
>JABASI010004008.1:0-14989 GCA_019776505.1 Tomocerus nigrus | reverse complement strand
CTCTATTCTCCCGACTACTCCTCCATCCTCCTACCTACACTTCTTGCTACACAATCCCGTTTTTACCTAAACTATAATAATATTATGTGCAAAAATGTACAGGATACCGATTGCTCTTCTACGACACACTACAGGGCTTTTCATAAACTCCATTTTTCAACACATTTTATTTTGACAAAACAAAAAACGAAACAGCCAAATTAACAAATTAAAAATAATAAAATAAATACCCCTTTAAATTTAATAATTTTAACAAAACAAAATGACAAACATAACAAAATGTAAACAAATAAAATCATTAGATGTTTAGAAGTTGAAGTAGCTCTTATGGTTATAAGGACTCAAAATACAATAAAAAATGTAATTGCAAATTGTCAGCAGACACATAATCAGCATTTCCTATTAACTCAATTTTTAATGCTATATATGTATCGCAATAATGATTGATAGGCAATAAAAATATTTATTGTATGTACAATAGTACAGTGTGCAGAATGTTCAATTCATATTGAAAAAAACAGAATTCATTAAGATTAAAAGGTTGTAATTTTTTGATCTTTTTAAAATTTGGGATACGATTACTGCAATAATTAACTAATTGTATATGAAAATAATGGCATGGATGTCCAATGTAGCCATGAAAAATTCTTTGACCAATATTTGTCTTTGTTATTAGCATGCGGTGTAGTTTGAAAGAGTGCAGAGGTGGTTAGGACTGGCCCAGTAGATTTGTGTAGAATGTGTCGGATGTTTTGGGAGAAGAGGTTGGAGTAGGAAAGAGACAACCTGCTCCACTCAACTAACTCGGTAAATTGTTAAAACACATGTGCTCGTGTCATGCCATGTCATGCCATATATTTACAATGCATCGTAAACTTTGGCCACCGCTATGCCTCGCTCTGCACATAATCATCTATTCCCTTTCTCTCGGCCTCCGACAACACAAAGCAGGCGAATAAAGTTCGAGTGCAGTGCAGTACAATAATGCTCTCTGGTACGGTGTAGTCCTCGCAAAAAGACTGACGACGACTCACCTACGGAGGATGTTTTGTTGGCGTGTAAGGCAATGCAAAGTGAGTTGATGTTATGTGATGACATAACATAAAATTGGCAAGAGAAAGGGAAGGAAGGTATCTGGCTGGAGAGAACTATTATCACCTTAGCTAACAATGCAACACAAGCGACAACTTCCTTTTCATTGTCAATTGTTGCAACTTCCTATACTCTCGCTCTCTCTATAGCTCTCTACTAACTTTCTATAGCCTTTTCACTTCCCTTTATCCCCTTTCTCTATTTATTTCGTTCGACGATTGAGCTTTAGTGCATTGATGTCTGGAAGAAAGGAAAGGAAAGTACACAGAAATACAATACTCTCTTTCTCTGTTTTCTAATAATATTACTTCAGCATTTACAACACTCTGTGCCATAAAAAACGTTGTGGTCGATTATGTCAAGGGGTTGGCCTCAATTGGACAAAATTGGCTTTACCCACCTTCAATTTGTATATTTGGCAGGATGAAATAAACCATTACATGTTTTTCATCCAAGACCATTTTGTCCAAATTGTCCACTGTGATAAAAATATTTTGAATTTATCCGGGCATTGTGCAACCCTATGAACAAATATACATATGGCTAATAATCCCGTTTTATTTTATTGTTGCAGGTATGAGGAAATGTTTCTTGCTCTCTTGTCACTCAGAAACTGAAAGGACGGACGAACGTGTGCTCCTTCTTGTCCAAGTCCACGTCCACCCATTTTATGCACATCAAAGGGCATTGTCATCATCAAATTTGTAAAACTTTAATATCCATTTGAAATGCAGCCAATAGTTATTTACATAACGTCTACGTGATTCCCATTTTCAATGTATAAATCCAACTTAAATTTGTAAAACATTAATATCCATTTGAAATGCAGCCAATAGTTATTTACATAACGTCTACGTGATTCCCATTTTCAATGTATAAATCCAACTGAGGATGATACAGAACAGTTTGAAAACTAGTCGGACTTTCACCATTACCATTTACCAACACACAGCATAAAAAACTTGTTTTTGTTTTCGAATTTCTTCTCCCTTTATTCGCAATGGATAGTAACAACTACTATTAACATTGTGAGAGGAGAAAGTGAAGTGGGCAAACAACTCAGAGTAGACAGACTTGAAGTGATCCTAATATTCTCCTTCTCCTCCTCCCCCACCCATCTCATTTCTTTCCTCTACATTCATACAGCTCATCAGAAGTATAGCAACGAAAGGAGTAGGCAACGCAGTGGTGGGATAGAATTCTACGTTATTAACACAAATTCAAATATCTAACCGTCGTTACTATAATATACAGCACTAACTCGGACTAACTGTAACATTGAGAATAAAATAGGAAAAGAAAAGGGCCATTGGCGCATGGACTTAATCTACTCACTTTCCCTTCCTCACAAACAAAGACGCAAATGTAAGACGCCCTTTACTATATCCCTCTGTCTCAGCTTATACTCTAATCATCCTTTATAACTAGGTAATGTCAAGGCAGAAAAGCATTTATGAAAAAAATGCGCTTCCGTACATTAACTAATATTTTCAGTGGGGAGGTAAAATACTTGAAACGCAAAGAAATCGAAAATATATCAATAAATGGAGCTTGAAAAACAAAGTATTTACTTATATATAAGCTGCTAAGTAGCAAAAAATCCAAAATTTGGCACGAAAGAATAAAGAACTAACGAAATTAAGGATATTTTAGCAAAATTTCGAACAAAATACTACATAAATTAGGTACAGAACAGAATGACAAAAGAGGTATTTAAAGAACTAATTAACTGTTTGTGCTAAGACAACACATACCTAGAAATAGATGATGAAAGTAGAAAGTAGAAAGAAAGTAGAAAGAAAATGATGTTTTTAGCATATTTGCGGCCAAAACGCGGAAGAGTTTTAAATTGGGATTTAGGTGTGGCAAAAGAGATGAGTCAATGAAAATTTGTTAAAATAAAATAATGATGTTCATAGTTTTGAGGGCGGCATTAGGATATTAGGAAAGGAAGGTGGGATGCGAGTGCAGGCCAGAAGGAGTGGTTTTAATTTGATGTTAATATTATGTATAAGACGGAGCATTAAAGAGCTGAGTTGGAAATCGCGTCTTGTAATCAAGATTTTAATGTATTTACTTTGTGAGCCCGGCGTATTGCATTCTAAAAGNTTGATGTTAATATTATGTATAAGACGGAGCATTAAAGAGCTGAGTTGGAAATCGCGTCTTGTAATCAAGATTTTAATGTATTTACTTTGTGAGCCCGGCGTATTGCATTCTAAAAGATGAGTCAAAGGAGTTTTGTTTGAAAAGAGGCGAGCAAGTAGAGAAGAGTGTGGTTGTATAACATGACGGGTGAATATAGCGGGAGATGATGATGGGCGGGATGTGATGGTGTACTGTAAGCCTCGTAGACTCCAGTTACGATGGAGCACCCGCACGTGCTCTACACTAAGTCATCACAGTGCATCTCATTATTTTAGGATTTTAGGTCAGGTTGCAATAATTAGATGCTGTATGGTCGCCGGTTATAAAGTAGAGGACATGCAGGTGCTGTGTGCTAACCTGGATGGGCTGCAGACGTTGAAGTGGATGGGAGTGTTGCTATTTGTATTGTATCCACTTTGTCAACTCTTAGCGCTCCTTTATTATTGTGTGTGTTGTCATGTCTGGACTGAGAAGTATCAGATTTCGTCGTTTGTGAGCGGGAGTCATTTCTATTAATTGTCTCCTCGGCATTCATTTCATGTCGCTTTCTTTTTCTTAATGTCAGCCTTACCTAGCCCTTTTTTCTTTCTTTCCTTAACTCATTCACAAAGCAAATAGAAATACTTTTCTTCCTTCCTATTAGCGTCTCCATTATATATGCAATTATCTCTCGCTCGCTCTCTTCCTCCTTTCCCCGACTTTCTCGACTTTCCCTGACTTTCTACAACCTGCAATTCCAAAAACGACTACATCGTCTCCTGCTTACGCATTAAGTAACGAACCGATCAAAGTGATTCTTGAAAATTCACTAGCTCTCCCCGTCTCTAGCTATAATACCTAGTAGTCCGTACTAACTAAACGTAAGTATATGTATGTAGCTACCTGCCTAGCTAAGTGTAGTGGAGTAGAGTCTACTACTAATTGAAAGAAGGAAAAGAGAGAATATTGCCGCTAGTAATAGTAATTCATTTGGAAATCGTTTCGTGTACTGTGCACATATAAAGAATAAAGATAGCAGGGAAAATGGGCCGTCTAACTAGCCAGCTACTACATCTATAAGACATTTGAAAGGGAGCGACTGACAATGAGACAAAAGTTCTCCTACAGACACTCCTACCTTATATCTACAGTGTGCGCAAAAAGTACCTTGTACCTTGTACTACAACTTTCTCTTGCGTAAATTTCATTTCATTTCATAGTTTTACGCTAAATAGCTTGCCAAATCTTTTTTCACGCCTTCCCAACCAATTTAGACATTCACCCCTTTCACTCCTTCGCTGTGCAAGTGAAAATAATTTTCATGATCTACTTATTATAAACATGTAAAATTAAAGTTTACATGGTTGTACCACAAGTTACTTTTTATGCACACTGTCTATAGTTAAAAACTAGCCACGACACCTTCAAGCAATGCTACTTCTGCAGGATACGCCGGATACATACGGATTTTCATTACCTTTTCATGAAATTTAAATTCACTTTTCAAGCATTATTTTTGCCTAAGCTTAAAAAATAGTGAAACTACGCAAATTATTCCCCAAAAATAATTTTTAATCAACCTCTAACATGCAATCTAGATTCTTTCCAAAAATATTCTTGACATATATGTAGTATACAAATAGGAAAGCCAATTTCAAAACGGAAATCTTGACTCCTCTTTCACATTTAAGGAGATAAAGTTTTATGTCTGAGGTTTTTAGTATTTTTAGCGCCAAAGAGGAAATTGGTATGTAGGACGCGTTGTATTGAAGAAACCCTGTAGGATTGATTGGTAGGCATTTTATTATGTACACAGTGGGAGTGTAAGTAAAGGCACCTTGAGCTAAGCACACACACAGTGAATGAAAGTAATAGTTACTTAGTGAATAACTAGGAAGAAGAGATATTATAATAGTTAGGACGGTAGGTGGTTGAATGGTGGAGAGAGTAGATGGGTATAGTGTTGTTGGTGTGGAGTGTGGAGGTTCGGGAAGGCAGGTACCACCGCACCCCTGCCCTGCTCGGAGAAAAACAGCCATTTCCGTAATGAGGAAGGGGAATTGTTGAACTGGTTTTCTGTTGTTCTAATCGTAGGAAGGAGTGCACCTCGTGCACATTACACTGAAAACTGAACTCACCAGAAATGAATTGAGAAAGAGTGTAACTTTCCTTTCCTTTCTTATCTCTAATAAATTGTGTGCAAATAGCAACCTAGCTCTCTCTCTCTCTTTCTATACTAATAGAAAACAGGGGCTAAGTAGCTATAATAGAAATATGATGCATTAGACTAATGTGCTATAGGGACTCTCTCATTTCACCCGCCTCAACTCTGTGCCCCTACAGCCGATAGAGAGAGAGAAAGAAAACATACGAGAGTTAACTTTGAGCACCTGAATATGCTCTATGGATGAAATGTATTTATTTATTTATCGAAATTATGGACTTGGTCTTAAATGGACGAAATTCGTTTCATCCACCTTCATTTTCTATTTTGTCCGGATGAAATGTCTTTTACATGGATCCATCCGTGACCATTTTGTCCGAATTTTCCAGTTGGGATGGATAAAATAATTTTAATTTCATCCGGAGAATATACAAGGCTGACTATGGTAACCGCGATTAGCATGAAGCACGTGCATGTGCTCTATGGTAACAGGAGTGGAGAGAGAGGAGTTATGGCCATTAGGTCTGTGCATGGCGAGTGAGTGAGTGAGTGAGTGAGTGAGTGAGCATAAGTAAGAGCATCATCATAATATCACATCAACTAAAAAGCAAATAATCAAAGAAACGATAGAGCATTTTTCTGCAACTTTATGTGCGTGAAAGGGGAACATTCAGGAAATCATAAGAAAGAAAGAGCCGAACTTTTCAGACTTACATTTCATTTCATCCCTGCATTCCTAATGCATTGCTCTCTCTCTCTCTCTCTCGCTCTCTCCTCTCCTCCCTATTCAATAACTGAAACAGAAATAGAAATATGCACATAAAAGACTCACTCTTCTTTCTTCTCCAGAGCCAATAACACAGACAGAAGCCAGGAGTCCATCCAGACACAGATACCCACCATAGACACACACACACACACACAGTAGTCCACAAGTTCAGAAGCAAGTGCTGGAGCAGAAGGAGATGGATAGACACATTACCCACATGTATCCACATGTATTTATTTTATCTAGCTCGATCCCTCATCCCACTACTCCGCTACTCCACACTAGATAGCCCTAACGAGTTTATTCAATATCTTCTTTTCCTCTACACATCACACACAATAGCCACCGACAGTGTTTAGCCCATCTTTATTATTTAAGGACCACTACTCTACTACTACACTACTACCATACCATCACTACTTCACGGACTTCAACTTTACATCGTTCTTGCCCACTGGAAAATTAGCCCCAAATACACAAAAATTGTCATGTACACAACATTGAATCTAAAATGGTTTTGTAAAGCCATAATAAAACCATCGCTAGGTATAATAACAATAGCAATGTGGGATGTTGCAAAAAATCGCAATAATTACTACGCACTATATTAAGTTACCCCCTTTTCAAATCACTTACTGGATTTGGAACTCTTTTATCGCCATTTGTACCATTATTTCAGATTAAGCCACATGGTAGGCTAACATTTTTAACAAAATAGTCAAAATGGCCAAAACTCTAGAAAAAGACGTAAAATTTTAAACTAGTTTTGGGACATTTTAAATATTTTGAAGGGCGGTTAATTGAATTAAATAAATATGATTTATTTTTACCTAATAAGGGCAAGTGACTGTCAGAAATGTAAAATGCCGGTCCAAATTGAACCCTGCGACATGGCAATAAGTATAATGCATGGCTCCGTATTGGGTAGAAGTTGACTTATCCTTGAAGTGCACATTAGCGTGTGACTTATTGCTGTTGGTACACGCATAAGACGTTTCCCATGTAGCAGAACAGATCGAGGATGGAGATAGGGAGATGAAGAGTTTTGACGGGTTTTCAGGATGTAGATGGGCCGTGCCGAAGATGAAGGGAACACAAGGCCCGTTTGAACCGAGGAGGTCTCTGCCTAAAAGTCAGTGACACACAGAGCGCCTTGTCTTCGCATTTTGCTCCGAATCAACTCCTCGCATGAATAGACTCACGTTTTTTCCGAAATTAATCTCACTGAGCTAAGAATAGGCTGAATGAGGATGTTTAGAAAAAGTTGCAGGCCTGCAGTCGAAGAAAAACATACAAACGCAAGTTGTGTACAATAGAATGACTCTTTCTTATTAGTGCCGTAGCTGCATGAACACATATCTCCTTGCCTCCCTCTCATACTTCCTTCGCCTTCTTCCTCCTTTTTTCCGAGGAGGGAAAGTGAAGATGGAGCAATTCATTTACTTTTCACATCTACACATTACCTTCCCTCACTCCACTCTCACTACTACAGCAAAAAGCAGACATTATGCAGAGTGGAAGAATATTTCCTTGTCCCACTACACATTACTAATAATATGATTACATCTTCACAACACCTTCCACTACACTTACATCAATGCCCTACACAGAGACCGGAAATGTAAAACAAGAAAATGCCAGAGATCTTAACATACATAGTTACTCTTAACTCTGAAATTCGGTAAAATATATTTGAAACCGTCGGCCGTTGCATTAGAAACAAAAATGTGGTCTAAAATTTTAAAGTAATTTTGAGGCAAAATTTAAAAAAATTAAAAAACCTATAAAAATTGAAAACACTAAAACATTGTACAGCAGATATCGCCTAGGATATGTACATGAACTTTTCAGAATCTCAATATTCAAATACTTAACTAATTAACTAATTAAAATATTTTGGTATAAAAGGAACTAGTTAGGTAAAAAGTGAACTACTTAGGTATTTGTTTTAGTAAAAAGTGAACTATATATTTTGGTGAAAACTAGTGAAAAAGGAATTATTTTGGTACAAAAGGATCTACACATTTTGGTGAAAAGGGAACTATTTTGTGTGAAAAGGAAATACTTGGATTAAAAATAGACGGTTTTGTTTAAAAAAATAACTCTTTTGTTGTAAATACAACAAACATGAGCCTAAAGTTAAATCCATGTACCTAGGTGTATTATAGTAGCAATATCTAATGATATTGGGGATGCTGAATGTGATAAGGTAACTTTAAGAAATGGGATATAATTTTTGGTACTTATCCGGTGTCTGGCTATTAAGTGTCTCTCTGCGTGTGCATTCATTACTAGGAATTTAGTGTCTCTTCGGTTGAATAGAGAAGTGCAGTAGTAAGTTGTCCGGGGGATTTGGTTGTGTCTGTCTATCTGTCAGTGGCGCTGTTGTTGGAGTCGACAGGGCAATGTCTTTGTTCCGCAAGATTTATCTCGACTTGTTTTTCTAGCATCAATTCTGCAAGTGAATGTGAAGTTGAAGATGAGTCTCTCAGTCCGCTCGGCCCGGCTTCATTCTTTCTTTCATTTCTGGAGCGAGCGAGAGAGAGAGAGTTGACTGTTGGGAGAGTGATGGGATATCTGAGAGTATCTGCTCAACTGATCTCCATGCAGATCTGTTGAGCAATGTTCATCCCGACTCAGAGAAGTCAGAAGATTTGTCCGTGTCAGGCCGGGCCCGGCTCTGTTGGAGGAGGAGGAGGAGGGAAAGACAAAGAGGAGAGGAGGTTAATTTCTGACTTGACACGGAACTGGATGTCACCGAGCTCGAACTGCATCTTTTTCTTTCCTAGCTTCTTTTTCATCTTCCAACCAGCCAAAAGCTATCTCTCTATAGACATCCACTAATCTCACACGTTGCCGTCAGACTGAAGGGTCAAAAGGGCGCAAGGCATTTGAAGGGGGCAGAGCATTGGGGCTAAGCCTATCCTCCCCAGCCTAAACAGCAAAATTCTATTTTTCGTCTTCTGCCTCATAAAAATTCAAATTTTGGATTAAAAACAAGAGCGAAAATGAGCAAACACAAATAGGGCCATTTAAATCCCTTCTATTCAGCAAAATTAAACTTTTTCTGCAAATGCAAATGCGTTACGCCCCAATGGGCTTTTGGTGGTTGGTGCGCGGGACTCATGCGCAAAGTGATAGTGGATGTCTATAAGAAGGTATCTCTGTCTAGAAGAGTGGGGATGGCTAAACGTGTTTATCTCCTGGACTATGTTGATGTAGATTATTAGTCTCTGCTGTCATTTCCTCCATCTCATCCCCCGTCTTTTCCGCGGGAGAAAAAGAAGACGAGAAGACTACACGGCCCAATAACAACTCTAATTTCCCGAAACGAATTTCCCATTTCCTCCTTTATTTTATGCATCCCCTTAACTTTAACTTCCTTTCCGGAGGAATTTAATGATCACAGAATTGTTGATAAAAACAAGCATTTGTTTTGTTTTCACCGTTAGCTTTTCGTGTGCGGCAGAGAGAGAGCGGGAGAGAGAGAGAGAGAGAAGAGACGTGTCTGAGAGAGTGGAATTGCTGTAGCTAATGTAGTCTAATGCACAACAGCAGAGATTGCAGATTCTTGTCTCCATTGATCTCCTTCCACACGCAAACTTCCCGCTTTTCTTCCCTTCATCTCCAACCTGCAATAATAAACATTTTCTAGTTACAACAGTCCCATCCCTCTCGCTCTCTCTCGCTCTCCTGGGCTTCTCCCTCTTCACAATGAATGAGATGAGATGATTTTTATTCAATGGCAGAGATTAGTTGACTAACGCCCGTTTTTCTCTAACTAAGACTCATCTTATCAAACCAAGGAGTCTCCCTTCATCTACCTACCTAGAAACACCTACTGAATGCATAGCTATACTGTAATAAGTATGTATCTTCTGTGTTCTGTTTCTGTTTCTTGTGTGTGTGTGGAGGAGACATGCACTACTTCCTCTCTCTCTCTACGCCTGGCATATATTTACAAAAGTCTTTTGAAGCAAGTCGTCCTTTAAACTGTCGCCATTGTCTCCAGGGCTCAATATAGACATCTTTCCTCTTCCCAAATATTTAGCTCCCTCACTTCGCCTTCGCCTTCGCCAAACCCGCCGCCGCCGCCCAACAAACGACTGACTTATAGTCAGCAAAGTACGAGAGGGAATAATATCTCCAGACCCAACTAACTGCCGTAAAGAATCTAATAAAATACACTCCCACTTTCAACGTCCTCCTCCTTTTAGGAAAACATTTTCATCACTCGCAATTATTCCTTTCAAAATATTTAGCGGAAATAACTAACAATTATTGGAAATATTTCCCATTCACTTTCCTCGAAATGTAAAATATTTAAATGAATGGCATTTCTTTCAATTGTTGCAATCGTATATTGAAATTGGCATTTATTTATTTCAGTTGTTTCGATTACTTTGATTATTTACTTCAATTATTCTGTAGTAAATCACTGAAAATTGAAAGCAGTGCCGTGCATAAAGGGAGGAGAATGATTGTGGACTCTACGGTGCTTTCTCTCTGTGTCTCTGGGAGAGTGGAAAGGATATAGAAATAATAAATTAGATGTTGGCTCTATGTATGTACATATAATGTGGCTAAAGAGATGGAGTAGAAAAGAAGGGCGACAGGATTGCATTGAGACAACAAAAAAGAAACACGTCCCACAGAGAGCAGCGGAACTGGCTTTCTTTTCGCTTTCTCTCTCTGACTCTCTCTCTGACTCTTCCAAACGGCATTCCTAGAGAATCTGTCAAAATTGCAAAGTCTCAAGGAATATCGGAGAGTCTTTGGCTTGGAATGTTGGAATACTTCATCCTCGTGATTTCCCTCAATCTTCAATTTCTTTTTTGGGAATTTTTGACTATAGCAGTTTGTTGTATTGAAGGAGAGAGGGAGAGAGAGCGAGGAGTGTAGGGAATGGCCTCGAGTTATCCAGTAAATAGAAGTGTAGTGGTGGGAGAGAGTTAAAAAGGAGGATGGGATGCAATTCGGCGGATGACAGTCTGTTTCGTCTCTCCTGCGGTTACATTACTTCTCTCTGCCTCGGCTTAACTTGACTTTGGAACAGATCTATTTGAATATTCCTCTAATGTCTCCTCCTATACTCTCCCAACTTTCCCCGACTTTCTCTCTCTCTCTCTCTCTCTCTCTCTCTCTGCACAATCTATTTATGCATTCCTCCTATAATATCAGGCGGGGAAATATTTTCTGCAGATTAAAAGCTCGGCCTATGTGCAGAGGAAAGAGTACAGAAGAGCGAGTGCCATTAGAGAGAGTCAGAATGTCTCTATTGTCCTTGTGGGTCCCAGTCCCAGTCGTAGGTGACATGGTAGAAGGGAGCCGTTTTGTGGTTTGGCAGAGCAGAGCTGGGCTCTCTCCTGTCTTAGCCTCTGCTCTGCCTCGCTCTCTCTCTCTCTTAGTTGACTCTGTGGAGCAGGGAAAGTAGAAAGGGCGTTTATAAATATTATTAACGTCTTTTTGCAATCTTTTGATATGAAACGGAATATTTTGTGTGGGGAAGACGAAGATGAGGACAGGGAGGAAGACGAAGAAGAGATATTTTTCAAGCGACTTGCAGACAGAGTTGATAAAGTGTTGGCAGGAGGAAGCACACAGGACAGGAAAAGGGGCAATAATAAAACGAACATCTTTCTTCGCCTTCCGACCATTCTCTCCCTTACTCTCACTTCTTCGTCTCCTTCTTCCTCTTCCCACATAGACCGAACTATAATACACGGACACTCTATATACACATCCTGGCTGACTGACTAAATAACTTAAACTCTCTGCAATGTCACCACTCTAATATATTTATATACATTTCTACGCTCGCCATATAAATATACATTGTAGCTAGAATAAAACAGTAGCCTTATATACAGGGTGCTCCAAAACTAACTTGCACTATAACTTTCCCCGTGTACATTTCATTCCCTATTTTTACGCTAAACTTTTTTCAACCCTTTCCAAGAAAATTAAACTTTCACCACTTTCCAGTTTATTTTTTCTTCACTTTCCAAGAAAGTCAATCTTCTACCAAAAAGAATGATTTGCTGTGAAAGGGATGAAAAACATTTTGACGCAATATTTAGCTGAAAACTATGAAATATAATTTTCATGGAGAAAGTCATGGCAAGCTACTTTTGGACGAGCCTGTAGATATTTATAGTGCCTGTGTGGTAGTTTTGGGATGGGAAATAGCAGTGTACTAGTAGGGCATAAAAGGGCATTAAATATAGGAAGAGAATATTTAGTGAAAGAAGTGGGGAAAGTAGTCATAGCCTAAGGTTTCATGTCTTGGCTTGTCTTCTTCCCTCCTGTTACGCTCTCCCTGATAAAATGTGAAGTCTTAAATATTGCAAACTTTTCAAGAAGTGGAATGGCTGCTTAAGTAAGCTCTTGCCATAACCTCTATTAAAGTAACTACAGAAGAAGAAGAAGAAGCAGCTACTATTTACTATTCCGTCTCTGCTGTGCTGTGCTGTGCTTGTGTGACTCGTCCGAAGACTATAGTAGCTACCTATATACTACATAGCTATAGTATAGTCTCTTTTATTGTATGCCAAGAAGTCATAAGCAGAAAAGAAAAATAGGGAGAAAGCAGAGAGAGAGAGAAAAGTGAGCCAAAGTCTGCTCTACACGGACAGAGTTTACATATTAACATCTGAATGAAAGAAGAATGGAGGGAAAAGATGTAAATTTTCTGTTTTCTCTAACTATCTAGTCGCTACCTACGACCGAGAGAGAGAGAGAGAGAGAGAGATGCCACTTTCTAACTCGACTCGTAGAGAGTAGAGACACAATACACATATTATTATAGGATATGATATTTATTGTCAACTATTCGTAATAAAAAGAGTGTTAGTAATATTTGGCTCAGTGGTTATTGCAGGAAGAGCGCGGGCTATTTATTCCACATGTTATTCAGTGCCGGCGGCAATGAAATTGACAATGAGACAAAGTTAGTCTGCCTGCCCTCGCCACACATTCACTGTCTCACATTTCAGGAGGGACGGGAAAGTGCCGTGTGGCTAAGGCAGGAATGGAATAAATCTAACAGCTACGGAAAATACTCGACAAAATTTCTGCATGAACCTAATTGAGAACTTTAATCAAATTAAAGTGTTTTAATGAAACCGCCAAACCGGAGAAATTTTTATATAAAGGTTTTAATGAAATTTGAGAAATTAATTTTATTAATGAAATTTTGAGGAATTTTAATGAAGGGAGTTTAATTTCCAGTGTTTTAATTGAGAAACTTTAACTTTAGGAAAATTCCCAAAACTAAAAATAAAGGAATAATGTTTTATACTTTTAATAATGAAATGCCAGAAAATGTAATGAAACAATTAGAAAATGTTACAATTGTAAAACAATTCTTTACTAAGAGTCAAGATTTTCTTTGATTAATGGTTAATGACTAACATGAATGAAAGAAAATGTTGGCTCTTAGTAAAGAATTGTTTTTCCATCCCTGCCCTGGTGTAAGAGTAAGGGTTCGGATATATAGTGACGATAGTAGAGTATTGCTCTATATCCTCACGTCACTCCAGTGCAGCGTGTTCTGAACGTGTCTCTTCCTTGAAATAGGCGACGGGCGGCGAGAGAGAGATGACGAACGCATTTGCTACAGAGAGAAAGTGGGATTTGGAGAAAGCGAGCACGAGAGAGAGAGAGAGCGAGAGAGAAAGGGAGAGGGAAAGTCTGACTATTTATATGCAAAAATGATGTTTGGTATTGGATGGTGGTGAGCCATTATAATGATGATGCTGATATGATCCCTTGACTTGAAATGTGCACAGAATGACAAATGTGTTGCCCTATATGCCTTCCGCTTCTCATTCCTTTTTTGGCAACAGCAGCCTCGCCACGCCAACCAGCCACCTCTCTCTCGCTCTTCTTCTTCTTCTTCCTCGCATTTCCCTCTCTCGCTCCTGCTGCAAAGAGACTTGCGATACGACGTCTCCACACAAAACACGACGATGACATAACCCAATCTGAAAACTAGAAAAGCTAAAAAGTAGCAACGTACAGGCCCTTCTCTTTGCTGGCTGTGCATATGATTCAGCCGCATTCCCTTTACACTCGCATCGCATCCCTTTGTGCAATCAACTGCCTGCCCCCAGCCTTAATAGACTTGTTGTCTCCACAGCCACCTACAGCTACAGCTACAGCTACACACTCTACACACTTAACTCAACGCCTTTCTACTCACACAAATTGTCTCCCCACAAAGAAACTCAACGCAGACATACACTACGCATAGAGACACACAGCTAACCGGAGTGAGTAGTAGAGTTAAAGTTAAAACTCCTTTTTCTAAACAAATAAATAAATTGATGCGACCATTAGAGAGACGAGGAGAGGAGACGAGTAGAGGGGGACATTCAATTTCAACTCTTTACCAAAGTGTAATACATTGTCACTCTATTTACATGGCATAAACTACTCTGACTCTACTCTGCATTCTTATCTCTGTGAACCGGGTGTGAGGACAACAGGAAAAGCAGTTAATTTTCTGCTTCAGTTTGTTATATCTCCGAATCAAAAAGGAAAATTAGAAAAGGCTACGTTTCGTTAAGACATTCCAGCTTTCTAGGAAGTCACTTCTTGACTCGCTACGTCCAAAACTGTAGGAGGAGATACGATTTGAAAAAAAAGTTAAATATTTTTTTAAAGTACAGGTTCCCGGGTTACCAAATCTGTCATTGAACTATCTTATTTCCCCTTAACTTTTTTTTTCAAAATGCTAAGGATCTGTAACTACTGAACTGAAATTTATGAATTGGGTACCGGAAGAAAGCTGGAAACCTCGTTAAGAGCTGGTACTATTGGATTTGCAATTTTTG
>JABASI010004007.1:0-14994 GCA_019776505.1 Tomocerus nigrus | reverse complement strand
TACGTTGTGTGTGATGCAAAGAGTAACATAATTTAAAACAATCTTTTGCAATTTTTAAAAAGTGACCTTTTGTAAATGCTCCATTGTGGCCATAGGTTGTATCTTGTATATTGTATACGGCTACTTAAAATATCCACTGAGATGGGAAAGAATTTATAAGCTTCGTATCTAATACCATATAATAAAGTTACATTTATTGTATAGGTATACATATTTTTGTCATACCTACTCCTTTTTCACGGATAGTAAGTATTTTATGCAAATCGGAAATGTCTCAAGTTTCAAACCAAATGTATATTTTTCGAGTAGAAAATCAATATCTGTATAGTGAAATGGGTCGCATTTTTATTGAAATATGTTTTAAGCTCTATTTCATCATGGGCAGTCTCTTAACACTTAACCTTTCAAAGGACGCTATAAGAAATCCAATTAAGGTTACTCTTTCTACAAAACAAATTTTGCAAACACGAAAGTGTCTTCTAAGTGCACTTATGTACATATACATGTCTTTATTGCAATTGTCTGTTGGGAAAGTCGGAAAAGCACAATAGTGTTCTATTTTTATACAAGTGCATTTATTGTGTCCATGGGACGAGCATGAGAAACGAAGCAATGTTGTCTTGTCGAACTATCTTATGACCTAATCTACTCTTCAACTGCTCACATCCACATCTACCTAAGCAATAACGGGGCAATCAATAAAACCAGAAACGCAGTACAAGTACTATATGTAAAAGCTCTGTAAATAATGAACAAATATTACTTCAACGATATTTATTAGACAGTAATAAAATAATTTCTCCTTTCTTTACATTATGGGTACATTCCATCATTATAATTATTTGCACAAAGACAGAAATAATACATACCTAGATGCATCTATCAATAAAACCATTCATGTCAACCAGGCATTTGAATTTCACCTTGAATTCGCCAGTCAAATTCAGTAGACTGGAGAAAAAGTTAGACTCAAGATGACTTACAAAATGGCAAACCAGAATGCAACTTCAACTATTGCTAATGCACACTTACCCATCACGAAAATTAAATTCTGCAGTAAATTTGGTGACTTCGGGCTTGTCTCTCTATTGATTACATTGTGTGGTCTTGCGATTTTCGGAGCACTAATCTAGTCTATGGATCAAGGATAAAAGCAGCTTTTGTGCTGTATCGTCAAACGGACAACGGATACAGGATGCAATGGAAGGAGTTGATAGCGCTGTGTTTTCCATTGTGGTTGGATGATTGAATAGCGCACACTGTAGATACATGCACCTAAATGCAAAAATGAACTTTGTGGAAAAGTAAGCTAAACACAATGTAATATGTATAATCTAATTTCAGAGAAGCCTACAATAGAAGCGTAAATGGCGATAATGGATAAATATAGGTTAATTGGAGCATTGAGCGAAAGTTCCCACATTAGAAAAAGTCCTGTCTAAAAGTAATAACAGGTGGGCTAGAATATTGCAACCTCAAATGGGAAATGGCATTTTGGCGGAAGACATGTACCTATTTCCTTTTTCGCTAAAATTATTGATCTGCATCCCCAAGTGAACTGTTTGATCTATTGTGCACTTCAGTTTCCAGAGCTGAAAATCAATTTTAATAAGCTGAAATTGAATGTAAAGTAGTGCACAGTGCAACGTAACATTACCATCTGCAAGGAAAATACGATTTGCATTCTGCAGAGGCAAGGATAAAGATGAAAAACAATGTTATTTCGAATTATAGGATCATTTCATGCGCTGTCATTTATGTCAGACTCTTCCCTCTGATCATCATATAAAATGGATGTAACATAGAAATCAGATTACCACAATTTCACGCTCTCATGGCAGATAGAATGTTTAAAATGGTCCGAAATTGAATCTGACTGAACTGACGATACATACATCATCTTCTGAGGAGTATATGTAAGTATGTAGGTAGAAATTCTATTGATTCTTAGATAAATAGAGGAGACATCATATTTATGTTAGTGATACAGTAGAATCTATTTATAACTCCAAAAGTTTCGATAGTATAGAATTTGAAGGGAAGAAAAGCCTCTGGGGTGTTCCTGGAATTGAGCTTTTATCTTGTAGGGGTCTATTGATTCGCTACATTTTCATTTTCTCGTTGATCTAAAAAGAAACGCACATGAAGTGAACAGATGCCCACTCAACTCTCTTCAATGTAGAATAACATCAACGTTATTAGTTTCTCTGCCTTTTAATTCTCCATGCTGCTAGCATATAGGTGGTTGCAATGCAATTTCCTTGATAACATCCTGAAAGAAGTACCCGAAAACAAAACTTATATTTCAGAGAATTTCTGAAATTACGTGGAACAAAACTTATGTAACGGAAACAGATAAACTTGTGTCATAATATGAAATGTACTCGGGACTCTGTTCGTTTTAGCTATCATCTATTTGTATAATGGATATTGCAAACAAAAACTTACAGATGACTATATATAACTCCACAGGAGGAGATGCAATTGTTTATAGTGTGCAAGATCGCTTTTACTGCATTCATTTAGAATTTAAGGTAGTTTTCTTCCCTAACTATTGACTTAAACTTTTTCTATACATGTAAAAGAGTTTTCCGCTTAGGAAACTTTCTAAATAGGAGAAAAAGTAAAGTTTTAGCTCCGTCAAATCTCTAAAGTGTCATTGGGTGAGAGCAGGAATGACATATGGCAATTTACTCAAGTGACAGTAAAAGAGGACAAAATAAGGCACAAGAGGAAAATGAAGATGGACACGAACAGGGGAGCCAAAGAGGTTCTTATAAATCAAATGCCCTAGTTTCAATAGACTGTGGAGAATCGGGACTGAAGGACTACACGGAAGAATGCTCCCCGACACGGCACCACTCTCTTTTACGATTTACTCTGTTTTGCTTAGCCTTTTATCACGTAGCTCCTGGGTTATGTAAACATAATCCAAAATTCGCAAAGCGTCTCAAATGTTTCCTGACCCGAGGAACTCGCTTGCCTTTTAACAGATTTTTTCGACTTAAAATTCTACCAATACTAGAAACCAAACCATAACTTACAATAATTTCATCAAGATTTTCCGTAGCTGAAGAAATTTCTGAGATTCTCATTTTCCGGTATATGGGGACCTTTGCACAATAGTCATACATTGGCAAGTAGGTAGTTTTCCCCTGGGAATATTCTACATCTATCTGTCCATACCAAATAGTATGTTAAAAGGAAGATTAGCATATCAGGAACTCCTACATTACATTCATGTTATACATTGATAAGTAGTGCGGATTGGCGTTATATGGATATCAAAACAGCTTTCTGATATAGCCGTGCACAGCTCTTGTATCGTTATTTAACGTGGACGGAATTCACTCCCTAATGGATGGCAGGATGGTATATTCATGAATGCATTTATATTGTATGAACCCGAATTGAGCCGCAGAAAGCCGTCAAAGTTTGAGCGAGCTGAACCGAAGAGGGGTCTCGGATATTTACATACGTCCTAAGCTACCCGCTTGCCATTCAACTTCATGTTTTTCCCTTTTAAGTAGGTATTGTCAGGCAAATAGATAATCACAGCTATACATAACAAGCATTCCAAGACAGAAAAATGTCTATATCTGTGCAATGTTCGTTACAGTGTACAAGTCTACTTATAAAATGTTTACTTTATATAGTTATGCTGCTTTCTATACACACCCACGTCAAAATGTGGATTACATTTTCCTTTTACATATATCTACTATAATCGTATATGTATATAATTTGCTTACTTTTCCAGGTATATGGAATAGTGAGATGAGAATGTAACTATTTTATTTAACAACTCTGTGAATAGGAATGATTGCTCTTTTATAGAGTACTATAGCTCTTTACATACCCTATAAAAAGCTAAGATACTCCAAGATAAGTGGTTAGGGACTAGGGACGATGCAAATATTAGGCCTGCGCTTCGTATGGAACAGTTAATCAAAATCCCAAAAGTATACTCCGTCAGTGTTGCGAACTAAATGGATAATTAAAAGTGACTGCAGAAGCTGTGGCCATGATTACATTAAGTAGGCATCTTTCTCTTACCACTTGTTACGTATGTTTCACATTAGAAAGGAGCTCAGACTCAGAATGTTTCTAAGTTTCCATCCTATTCACTGCTCAATCTATTATTGTATTGTAATTGGATACAAAGCTAATCGTAATAAAGAAAATTTTGCTATAAAGTGACTGATTTATACTAACAATAAGTATATTACAGATATCATTATCATTCGCATGTTGCATATAGCTAATTACTATTTAGCTATACTATACTCCCCTCAAACTTCTGTACATACATACCTAGTACTGCAAGTCTGTACCCTAAACATATATAGTATTTAACGCATAAGAAACCCTCCTGATTTGTGCATAGTAGGAAAGGAAGTTAGGAAGTCAAAACAAAGATCTGTTCACGTAATTGGTCCCCTTTCCCGTAGCCCCTATGTAGAAGAAAGGAAATAATGAATGCGAAAGCACTATAGATGCACATATAGCTGTGGAAAGGTAAATATCTTACGTTTTAATAATTAATAGTAGAGTGGTGAGGACTTTACCTTTGCTTCTGTGTACTTACGCTACTGAGCTGTCTGACGAATCCAACGTTAGACACGTATAGGAAAATATTAGCCAAGAAGGCGTGCTTTAAGAAATACTTATCCATAGTAATGAAATAGATGAGCAAAGGCTTCGTTCTACGAAATAAATCTTTGCTTCTTACGCTACAAACATATGTTACGTCTGAGTTGGGTAGTTGGATGAAATCTATTATAGTATAGAAGAAGAAGTCTTGAAAAAGTTTCCATTTTGTACATGCGGACAGTGTATTGCACTGTATACGCCTTTTTTGCTGTTTCTACCAGGATATTCTGTAATTTCATCTTATTGCCGTATTATTTAACCAAAGGATCAAACGCAAAGAGCAGCAGTTAAAAAAATCCAAGTAAAACCCAGCTAGGTAAACCACAAAGTGTGTAAAACAACTAAAGTATACTATAGTGTATCGAGTATATAGTAATGTGCCCTATAGTAAAAGAGAGCGTACAGGTATTCTCATCTCTCTGCCATAATAAGTAATTTAATAAGCTTTGCTCTCTGACAATGAGTAGATTTACTGATTCAGGAGTGAGACAAGCCATACAGTATAGTAAAGCATAACCAGATAAAATAAAACTCGTATATAATATATGTTTTATGTGCAAGTGGGATTATATGTATAATATAGTAGTAGTAGTAATAGAATGAGGTGAGTAACTAAAGGCACATGTATATATGTGAGTATGTGTACTTAATGGGAAAGGCAACGGAAGACTACACAGGAACTTGCTCAGGAGCGTCGGACCGAATTCAGAGCGATGCAATACTAATGCAATAATGCAATGGATTTATTCTGAAGTAGAAATTGCAAATACGCAAAAACAGGTAAAGGGTTAACTATATCAAAGTAATTCTATGCTTTAGTTATAGAAATATCTGAGGATTTCATGTAGAGCCAAACGAAACCTCGGCTGGCATATCTGACTTGACTTGACTTGAGTGAGCAAGTTAAGAGTGAATGAAGTAGGCAAAGAATACAAGTTGCATTCTATTAGTTAGAATAATAGAAGGCTTTTCGTAGTTGAGGACTGAGAACGGAGCAGGTGTACAGTGGCTTCAATAATAAGCTAATTTTAGGAAGTTATATCTTTCGCATAGGATACAGTCCCCTAAAAAGGTGTCAAATAACTTCTTGATAAATTTTAGCTTACATTTATCCCAATTTATTATCCACGATTACATACCTAGAATGTATCTGTGCGAGAAGAAACTCTTTTACGTGGTGTTGTGAGATCTTTAAGACGTACCCTAGACGTTGTGTTGGATAGAAAATCTTTCTAAACAACAGTTACAAAAGGAGACGGAGAGACTGGCTGGTCGTGTTCGAAAACTCAAGATTGCGAACTTTGGTAGGACACACGGGCGGGTGACTCGCTTTACGAGATAGACAATTGACACTATTAAGCAAAAGTGGAGTATGTGGCATGTGGGTGCATTAAACTATTAGAGATAGACATATATCACGGCATAATTCAATTTGTAATATATACAAGAATATATATAGGTATGCTAGTTGTTCGGATTCTGGGAAGTATTCTGGAGTGTTCTGAACTGGACTTTTATTTAGGTAGAATATAGAAGGAAACTCACGTTACATTCACATCAACTGGAACAGCCAGGAAAGCAACGTCATTGTAAAGACTCCTTCCTTCTACGGCGGATCCTCCATTCAGCCAAGGCTAGGCAAAGAAAGCAAAAGCCCGGCTACGAACATTAATACATACGTACAGTGTTCCATAGGAAAAGTATTTACTTATTTCCAGCAACCAGCCAAGAAACGTAAGCCCGGCGAACCGTCTCGTTCTCGTCTGCCAAAGGATTCTCACTTGTTTTGTCATTCGGGATTCATTCGGTTCCCATTTTCGGCGTACTTTACACATCTCTTGTTTCCGCCGTTCCTCCATTCCAAAACAGTGACAAAACCGACACGACAGATATAAATTGCGAAACAGCTCTTCTCTACATATTGAAATATACCTGCATTATTAAAAGTTAATCTCCAGTGAGCAGTCGAGCAGCGGTGATAAAGTGATAATACAGGAGGGGAGTGTGCTACAACTTTTATCTACCTCCGGTTTTGCTTGCTATTTCACTTTTTTATTTCAGAAGTGAAGGAAAAGGAACTTATCTTTTAAGTCGTATTACCCCAGTTGATGGGTTTCCACAGGTAAATCCAAATAGAAACTCAAATAAAAGTAATTTCCGCTCCTATTGATTGACTGGTGGGTATTTATGTAACATATTTTTCATTTATATGTTACGTGTGATTTGATTCAACTACTGATACCATACTTACATGCACACTTTCTGTTTCACAAACTGTGTCAGCATTTCGTTATAACACGTTCAATTTTAAATGTTCTTGTTGCAGTTTTATGCAAGTGCAATTGAAATTGGGAATTGACATGTGAACTGGTTCAGCCTTCGGCTTTCGTCTAAAACTGGTACACACCATATTTACTACAGGTGATATATATGTTAACGATTAGTCCATATGCACGTAAAACAAACAAGAAGGGAAATAAAACAAAGCTACCCACAGTATATAGACCATAAGGGAAATGACCCGCATGTCGATTTCTCACCATCATGCTTTTTGAGTGCGCATTTGCATACTAATCCTAGCAATATAATTCTTATTCTCTAATCTGATATATATCATAAGAGAAAAAAGCAGACATTCTCTAGGAAAGCGATAAACAAGATAAGTGCTTATAGTCAGGGAAGGCTATTGAAGAAGCATGCAATTTTATTTTTATACTAATTTAGTCGTGTGCTTTTTACCGTGCCCCTTTTATTACAGAGATTGGACTGAGATGCGAAACAGCTGTGGCAAGATTTTCTCTAGCACTTTTTTACTTCATTATTATAGAGATACACCAAAAATAATTCTTACTTAGTATCTGCATTTTATAACAATAATATTACTATTCGTGACTGTAATTTCTACTTGTAAACATGTACTACATAAGACTAGCACTTACTTAATACCTGTAGCCTTTACGGTTTGAGTATCTGGAGTTTCTGGAGTGTAGCGGGGTAACACGGCGATTGAAAATGACGGAGATGATCATAGTACAGCTACAGTAGCAGCAGGAGCAGGAGTAGTGTATTTGTATTGGTTTTTTGTGATGCATGTGTAGATCATGAATTTCACTCCACTTTGTTTCGTCCGTATCATTAGATCACATGAAAAAGCGAAAAAGCATAAAAATATCCATTCAGTTTGATATGCAGAGCTGTTAGCTCTTCCGGCCTACTCTTGCATTTGGATTCCCTCAATCAATTTATTCCGACTTGGGGTTTATGGGCTATACAGTGAGCAATAGCAAGATCTACATAAAAAACCCTACATAAAACCATAAAATAACCATAAACAAGAGATGAAAATCGAATTAAATAGAAGCACCCTTGAGTCCATTTTGGATTCAGCTCCCACAGTACAACAATCACAAAGGTATCTACCTAAATAGGGAGCAGAATATAGGTATCTTTATGCATAAAATATTGTGTTGTAAATCTAACAGTTTTCTACGTTAAGTACGAATAAAACTTGTATGCAATCTGCATGAAATGCAATTATTTGGACATAGCCCTTCACACAAACCTAGTAGCAATATGCACTAATTGCTTTAAGGCTAGTACTCACTTCAAAAATTTCACGGTGACTATTCCGTGCACAATATTATGCTGACATTTCGATCGGCTAAATTTTTGATGAAGCGAAGGGGGTGATCGAAATTTCAATGTTCTGCTTTAATGACAAAATATTTTGAGGGAGGAGGTGGGGCATCTTTGGTAAACAGATTGCCTAGAAAAAGGAGTAAACTAGCAAGTAGTTATGAAAAGCATTTTTTGTAATGATCGACCGAGAACGAGAGTGATGTTGATGTATAATAGAAAAGCAATAATAGAGAACCGAGTAAGTACGAACTTAACCTCAACCGAATCGGAGGAAAATAGACCGATCAATTTATATCATATCAACTACGTCATAGCGAGCTAAGTCACGTACTTTACTACATTCCATTCAAAGTGCATTATTGGTAAATTTATTCATCGTTTTCGATGCTATGGATGTAGATGTTGGAACAAGTGCTGGTAATATCTCCATAAGTATTTCCACAGAATAATAGAGAGTATTTCAATGAACATTAAACACTCTCATTTACATAATTGCTTTTCTTTTAGACCCATCCGTCTGCAATTGCTTTTATTACGGTAATCTGGAGAGGATGACTTGGCCTGCCATGCATTGGCACTTTATCTGATTATGAGCTTCCGTGCTGAGTTGTTGAATGCACATTAGTTTCGCTTTAAACCAATTTCCAGTAAAATTTTCATGAACATATTGCATGTGTACACTAGAAATATATCTACATCTCTCAATGTAATCTATTTTCCAGGGAACATAAACTAAAACACTCGCAAAATGTTAAGGGGGAAAATAATTTACTTGCATTTGGGTGTCATGTATGCATGCATTTTACACTGATGTGTTTTCCTTTTCAATTTTGTCTCAGGTTAGATTAGTTTCTAGTAAATACAACGGATACACAAATACAACACAGAAGGAGACTGCGGGCTGGGAGAATCACCAGAATCAGAAGCTATCTGTAGCTGTACAACATAGAAAATAATACGCAGGTTTAGTGTTTAGTATTTGAGGTAGCAAAGCAAGGAAGGAGGAACTTAAGATTATAAACTAGAGAATTTATAACTACATAGATTGTTATCTAAAGTATACTAATGGTAAGTGCGTAAGGTATGAGGACGACGCAATGCAATGTATAACTGTCCGGGAGATTTAGTAAATGTTCAAGAAAAACGTAAATAGAATAGTCACCAGTAAAGCGCTTAGGATAACATGTGGGGAGTTAGGATTTTCTGCCTTCCACTTTCAACAGAAAGCGACAAATGCACTATTTTTAGAATTTTTCGGTTCCTGTCCCATTCAAATGCATCGTCAGTGTGAAAGTGACTTTGCTCCTACCAAGACCTTTTCAGTTCAATGCAATTCTATGCGCTGTGCATGTGACTTAAAATTAACTTTATACGTACACTTTTGTTCACTTATTTTGGTGAATAACAGTGGAATCTAGAAAATAAATTTTATATGGACAGAAGCAAATCAAAATGAGAAAACTGATAACACTGTTATGTGATTTTCCCATTTAGATCAGCAAGAGATAAGACAATAAAAACATAAACGGTCAAGAAAAGGAAAAGGAGTTACCTCTATCTATCCCGGAGCAATTTTGTGTACTCTCTGTGGAATATCTGGAGGAGCTAGTTCTAAATCCAATATTTCCTGTGCGTATCGAACATCGGTAATCGAATAAGAAGATACTGGACAGGTGAACTGGAGAAAAATGGAATCCTTGACACGCGATCCACTTCAGCCAGTAACTATGACTTCGAATAGCCAACCATCTTCGGCTGTTTCTAATGGAAATGGACTTCCAGGGCCTATTGGTCCGGTGCCGGCTCAAACAAGTAAGTGTGCTAAAGTCTGATATTTAATTCCAATGTTTTTTTATAGTGCGATTTTTTGGTACCAAGAAAGAACGGTTGAAACTCTTGAAACGTAGATTTCAATATTTTCAACATCTGGAAATTTTGAAGCGTTTTCATGTTAATATTCTGGACCGGAACTAACCACATGATCCTGCTTGTGAGTAGTCATTTCGATTGGTAAAATTTTTCTACAGGGATGGTGGGCGATAATAATATTTATGTTATTGTTTTGATTTGATGAAGGTCATGAATGCAATTTACATGTTAAAATGAGAATGTAAAAAGTTCCTGGATGGCAAAAGTCCACTGCTTTGCTAAGTTTATGAGATATTATAAAAATGGGAACAAGTACTAGATTTTATTGAGTACTCAATCGAATTGATGAATTGATCATATATGGGCATGGGGTGTGCATTACTGTTGGCTGGAACGATAAAGATTGAGCATACATGTAATTATTGTTGTTTATTGTTTTTGCCTGTCTAGAAGTTCAGTTCGCCGACAATCTGATTAACAATAAGCCTGCAAGCGCCAGCGTCCCTACGATCCCGATTAATTCAAGTGTGACTACAACAGCGACTGCACCTGCTGCACCTACTCCAAATTCAGCTCCTGTTGTGAACCCAAGCATAAAACCGAGTAACAATTTGACTTCTACTGTCAATCCTCCACAGACTTCGGCTGTCAATTGTTCGTTGAATTCTGCTACAGGAAATCCTCCGCAAATTCAGAGTGCGACTTCGCCGCAGATAAATTCTTCAATTGCTATCAACAAGAACTCAGCGGCTGCTCCCACTGTTACAACTAGTGCAATTACAAATCCTACAGTTAGTTCTGAGGCTACGAATGTAAAAGCTCCTGCTGTAATTGCCACGACTACTTCAGCAACAATTATTCCTCCTCCTACAACTGTTGTGCAAACGACTACCGCTGCTACAGCTAATACAATTACGACCTCAACTGCATCTCCAACACCAATCCCAGCAGCATCAACTAACGGTCAGTCGCCGTTGATAAAAGATTCAATCGGAAAACAAGATCCAGTCATGAGTTCATCTCCGAATAAGGGTCTGGGCAAGAGCGAAGACATCAACAGTATCGCTCCAAAGGAAAGTAAAACTGGAACTGAGGCAAGCAACATGAATGGCAGCGTGAATAAAGGGATTTTCAGTACTGGTTCATCTCAAAGTCAAGATCGTGCTGCTGCTGCTGCATCCAAGCACTGTGTGGGCCAGGATGGAGTTGGCAAAGATGTTCAAGTCTTCTGTGAGAAAGTTGAGAAGAGTGGTCTTTGCGCACCCGCCGACAATGATTCATTTCCTGGAAATATTGCATCGGTATTGTCTACTCCGCCTGCAGCCAGACCGAACACTGCTGAGAGTGTCGTAGTCGGAGGCAACTCTGCTTCTGCAAATAAGCCGTCTCCGGGAAAGTTAGCAAAGGTTGGATCTGGTGGCGGCACTTCTGCTTCTGGAACCGCGAAAGCTCCTGCCACCACTGCAACTACTCGGGAGCCTCGACCATCTACTGCCACTCCTAAAGCTGGCACTGGAGTTCTCAAGACGGGCTCTGGCTCTACCCCTGTTGCTAGTCGAACCTCGACAAATCGAGCTGCGTCTGCCAAAGTCAGTCCTACATCTCCAACCTCGAATAACATTTCCAACGGAAAGGCATCCACTCCTACTGCAGCTACTAACGGAAACGGCCACTACGAAGAAAAGTCTCGAGCGAAAAGTGCCCCCAAGTTACGACCTGCTTCAAGTCTCTACAAACCTACTGCTAGTTCCGCTCTTAAGGGAATTGCTAGTCCTCCAACACTCAAAGCATCTAAGTCTGCCAGTGGACCTAATAATAACAATAAACTCAGCAAGCCCAAGGTAACATTTTCTTTTTCTTGTCGCATCAAAGAAAATAATGCTCTCCACTCACCAACTATCCTTCGACATAATTTTCAAACGTATATTCTTCTTTTTGGCACTTTAAATCTTTGCGAAATAAAACATTGAAACTTTTTTGTCGTATTGCGTATCTTGTCTAATGTAAAAGATATTGCCTAAACTAAAATGAAATGACAAGATCCGTCTATGTGCATTTTATTATATTTCTCTTATCTGTAGCAGATATTTTCTGGGATTTATTTTCCGTTTTGCATGATGGAAAACAGAATCAAATACACATGTGTGTGGAGTGTGGAGTGTGGAACTAAGCATGACTTTTCTCTGATACTTGCTTATAGAGTTTTGAGCTTTTATTGCGTATAATATAGATAGTATTGAATTGAGTATCTACAACTGACTGCATAAACTAAGCTGCCCACAAATCTAATCCTAATCCCGTTCTGGTTCTGCTCAATAGTCAGTTTAGTTTAGTATAGTAGTGGTAGAGATATTTAAGTTGAATTGAGTATCTACAACTGACTGCATAAACTAAGCTGCCCACAAATCTAATCCTAATCCCGTTCTGGTTCTGCTCAATAGTCAGTTTAGTTTAGTATAGTAGTGGTAGGGATATTTAAGTCCCACTTCAAAAAGAAACGAGTCGAAATGCATAGCACGTAGAGTGCTATACTAAGAGCCACTAAGAGGGCTCTTCGCAACTGCAGAAAGAATCTTTGTTACCTTACTCCTTACTTTACGTTGTGATGAACTTTATTTATTCGTCTGTAAAATCCTAACTAATATAGATTCATTAACAATGCTCTTCCTCTTCCCTTCATGTAGGAATTTACTTTTGTACATATATACAAATATACATCAAATGTGCATTACTAACAGATAGGGCTCACTTCTTTTTCTCAGTCATACCATTTAGGTAGGTAAACACTAGACACAATGCTGAAGATGAACACGCTCGTATTGTTAAAAAATGCACAATGCAAATGTTGAGCTTGGATGAGCTCACTCGCACAACACCTACAATAGTGCAACTTATTTTTTAATGCATTGTCTTATTAATACAATACAAGTAAGTTCAAGGTTAACATTTTTATTAATCTTGATACAAAGTTAATCTTGTGAATTAAATAATATTAATGAAATTGACCTACGGGAACGGGACAGTGAACAACTGCATTGCATTGCTGCATTACATAAGTCAAAACAGTTGCTCATAGTTCACTCAGTTCTTTCTCTCTTATTAATATCTTGGTTACATGTGTAGCATTATTTCCGAGCATGTATAGGGTACCAGTATATGCATGACGTATGACATGCACTATCTGTAGTAACATCTGTGGAAACAAAATCTGGCTTCGTTCGTATAGTAATTTATCTTTCCCGTATTGTATCCTGGTATCCTTATGCATTTCATTTATTATTTCTGGTTGCAACTTGCAAGCTTCTGGCTGGCGTATATAGTCCATTACATATACATATATAATAATAAAACAACTGTATACGAAATTAAAACAAATTTCAGTATAGCTGGGATTTTTTTGACCAAATTGACATTTCACGTGCAGGTACTTGATTATGTATCTAGAAATTTTGCCCTCCCTAAACAATATTATTATTTACGTTTGTACTAGTTTGTAGTTTGTAGTAGTAGCAAGGCGGCAGACAGAGTAGGAACAAACCTATTTTTAATGCAATTGTAAAGGTGTAGAGTGTAGACCGTAGAATTAGATTTACGTTTTATACGTAGGTTTGTTTGTAGATCATAAATTGCTTGCCTATTCTTAATTCTTAAATGTGTACTACTAACTATGCATAGCTTTATAAGTTATAGTTGATCCTTGATCTATAAAACGCTTAATTGTTGAAATAGGAACCGAAGCAAATCTTTGTTACGTTCGGTACACGACAGGTAAAATAAGGAATGCTTTTTTGTTTCTAATCAGGAGTCTTAATCTAGGAAATTAGCAAAGATAAAGTTATCTGTTTTGTGGAGGCAGAAGCGTATGTCTTAATGAGTTCAATATGCTATTTATCACAAGAAGGTCTGCTTGTTATAGTTTCCTTTCTGCATAGTTGCCTCTTTCAATTACATTCATACGTAGGTACCCAAAATAGTTTTGTGGTGGAGTACGCAAGTGGGGTTGCAGTTGGTGTTGATATGTGAAAGATGAGGATCTTAAACACACTCCTAGTAGTATTATTTATATACTTTATGTGGAGTTCAGTAAACTAAACTATACTATAGTCACTAGCACTACTCCACAACTGCTTCTTCTTTTCTTCACTATGTACATGAATGCATCGCGAACGGATTTATACGAAGTAGACATGATGCTTAGTACATGTACCGTGTACCGAATATAACCAAAAGAGATATTTAGGTGAGGTAAGTCGATATTGTTTGCATTTATATTATTTAAAAGTGATATATACTACAATATTATATTTGTATTACGGCTAAACTGCAGTTATGAGTCCAGGTCTGAAAAGGGGACATTTGGGGACCCACGGGTCCCGATTGGGGTACCGGTATATGTTTAAAAAATAAAGTTTTTAAAACAACTTTTGGGTACAACTTTTTAAATGGGTCCCCTACAGGGGTACCGGTACCCCAGAGGGGACCCATTTAAATCTTATATTTAATGTTTTGGGGTCCCCACAATGGGTTATTCCCACGTGTATCCGACGCGAGAATAAATACATACATTTGTTGAAAGACGCTATATTCTTTGACCGTTTAAAAGTTGACAGTTTTATAGCTGACTCCATAATATTCTGTTTTAGGTTCCTTCCATACAGTCAGCCAGGGCAGGGTACTATATTTTACCTGCTTGCTATATCATAATAAATATTGTTAAGCTATGTTAGCCAATACTACATATACAGATAAACAGGCCTAAAGAAGCGTACGTATATTTCAAAGTAATATAATATTCCTAAATGTATTACTTATATCAAGTATAAAGAATTATGT
>JABASI010004006.1:0-14998 GCA_019776505.1 Tomocerus nigrus | reverse complement strand
TATGTGAACTGATCTGCTTTGTAATAAAAGTAGATGAATTCAGTTTACAATTACAGTTTAGCTATTTTGTTATAAAGACACGTGAATATATTTAGAGTAGAGCAATGCGTTTATAAATGAAATTTAATAATATATTTACGATGTAGGTACCTATATCATATCTGTTGGGGATTGCAATATGTAATGTTTGTATGTATTCAAACAGATCCTATTTTTGAACGAAATAAGCTTTATTGCAAAATGTTGCAAATCCTGTTCAACTATACATTTCATCGTATTCCGAATAATATTAAATTTATATCTGTCTACCCATGGTCTGGTCCTATATTTAACTTTTCTCTGTGTATTTTTGATGCACTCAACTGCTACTATTTACTAGTTTTGTATAAATGCATAAACTTCAACGATACATTTGAACTGGGGATTCCGTTGGGACGCTTATCGCATTTTATTAAATGCATAAATCCCAATTACCTCATATTCACTATGCACATAAGTAAGTATAAGCATGTAAGTATGTAGTAAGTAAAGTAAGTAGTTTAACAACTGTGCTGATTTCGTGAACTGAAAATTTTTAAATAAAAATAATTTCTATGAATTATGAAAGTAGAAAAAAATCAGCCACACAACACAAATCTATTAGAAAATATACAATTGATTGTTATTTAAATATAGGTAGGTCGAGTAAACTGTGTCGCTTTATGAATGACAATTCTTTTGCAAATAGTAGAGCTATGGTATGTCAATGGTTAGATATGGAATAGCAATCCATAGCTGGAAAATTCTAATATTTGCTCTTCCCAGTGTTCCCAGTTGTGTCAGTTCCTTTAAAAGTACCTGTTTACCAACAATGAGTATCAATGGCATGCACTAATCGTGTCTATATATTTAGTGAGGAAACTAAACTTTAATTTTCTTGGTTATTATTGTCATTTTGCTGGTGTACACTTCTATCCTTGTACGTTTTAGTATTAAAGCCTCTCCTTTTGTTTTCAATGATACTTGAGCTGAGAGGATTAAAATATTTCCTTTTATCAACATTCTATGTAGGTAGATAATAGAAAGGAGACAGTTACCAGTTACACGATTTGAGTTGAGATTAAGACAGTTGACAAAAAATGAAGGACACGCTTACATTCGAAGGCAAAGGGCATGTTCATGGTGGCACTGGTTGTGACGAGGCTATTAAACAAAACCCAAGATATGGTATGTAGGATCATTAATGTGTAATTGTTTATTGTTTCCCAATTCCTAATAGCAGCAATTTGCAATTTAAGATGCCATTATGTATATGATGTAACTTAAATCCCAGAAAATATTTGCTATATACCTATATATCCTACCAATAATTCCTAAGTGCACGTTTCAGGAACATGACACGGAATAATCGGTGGGAACAAAAATGAGCATAGGGCAAAAAATGGCCAAGTCTTAAGTGCAAATTAGGCTTAACTGTAGTCAACACTAGTCAACAGTTGTATTTGTATGTATTGCATATGTTAAAATTAAGTCGCTACTAGCTAAATGAAACTCTAGTATAGGAAACATCACAAAAGAGAACAAAGAATATTCAAAACTCTGAGTACGCAGTTACATTACATTAACAATGAAAATGTACCTGGAAAACTTTATCCTCCTGGACAATAGCTCTACATAAATTAGATTTGGGAATTTGGGACAGTACCATTTAACTACATGTATTTACCAAAGGTTCATGCAAAAGATTTCAAGCGAAAATAGAAAATGTACATAGAGGATAGCACAATAGCCAAGCACTAATATAATATTATTACTTACACAGGTAGTAACTTTATCCCGGCGATGAATTTACTGTCCACAGGATTGTCCAGCAGAAATTCCATACGTATTTCGTGCATGCATTGAATTGACATGGAAACTTTACGTGTGCACGGAAAATGTAAATAAAGAAACAAAAGGAAAACCGATGGTTTATTTAAATTAGTGGAGGGCGGGAAATGTGATCCCATTACGGTAATTAATATTATGATGGTTGTGTTTTTTAGTGCGTCGAATTTGTTTTAGTAGTGTTCTCGAGAAAAATGTAAATAAGTCCTGAAACGAAAGAACTACCGTCAGTTTATCTTCGGAACGAAAGGAAGTATACAAAATGTAAACTATTAGCTTGTGGACAGCAGAAAGGACAACTTTTAATTTCTGTATTCTGTATACAATACCATCAGTCAGTAAACACCATTCTATGATCTATGATTATATTTTTGTCTAACTAAATTAATTTGTTCTCAGGTGAAACAAAATTTCACCTCTGCCTGCCTGCTTTGCGCAGTGATTCATTTCCAAGTTATGTAATCGTAGCTTCGAGTTTTTAGACTCGATTTTAGCCCAGGCTAGTTGATTTCAAATTCTTGTCCAGTTGCTGGCTATCAGTCATCAGTAGTTTTTACGCTTCGACGTCTACATTATTGTCATTGTTTTGGCATTGCTCTTGGAAAATTCAATTCAAATTAACCTTATCGTCGTAAATTGAAGTTTGACATTTGAACTTTATGTGGATTGTGTGAAGAGGGTTACAGTACTACTGCAAAACCTGGCTTTCCTTACTTTTCATTGTTTTAATCTTTCCGATTTCTCGCCGGCGGGTATCCAAAGGCAGAATGAGCGAACAAAATCTTTCATGGAGAACAAGAGGTCCTTCGGGACAGTACAACAGACCTCGTGATGTTCAAGCTTTGTCTCCTTTCCAGAATCGTCCTTATAATTCCCGTACCTTTTGGCGATCTCCTCCAAATCGATTCACCTTCCGGACCTTGAGACGTTAATATATATTTTTTTAATTCGTCTTTCATGATTTCATACAGCAGTAATATCCAGTTTATAGGAATAAAATATGTATAATAAAATCATGGCTTTCACATTATAGGTATATAAATAAGCATGAAGTTAAAAATGTATAAAAACATGATGATATGTAAATAAGTAGGAATGAACGGTTTTTAGTGGCCAAGTCATATATAAATGTAAACCAAGGAAATTCTTGTGAATTTTGAGATATCTGGAATATTTCAGTTACCATTGCTTTGCTTTGCTTGTGCAATTTGGAGTTAAGAAAGAAAGAAAAATACATTTATTTTTAAAGATGATTAATAATAACTTTTTATTGATATTTTCAGAAATGGGTATTGACGATTTTGATTCATTGAGTGTGACGGACAGTGGAGTTTTCAGTGATAACGATGGATGCAGCTCAGGCAGAAGTTCACCAGTTTCCTGCAAGGAAGGTGTCGGAGGTGATCGTGAAAGATTTGCGATTCTCACATACGACCAAGTCAGAAGAATCGACAGCGTTCTTAATGAAATGGTTGCATTAGAAGGACGTGGCAATTTCCCAGCTTTAGAACTCAAGCTTAAAGATCTTCTCACAGCAGTCAAAGACAGACTCCTCAAGGAGGGACTCAAAGTGAGATTTCTTTATTTTTTACTATGTAGATTAGATAAAAATATCTTGTTAATGATGGGTGTTGTCTTAAATGCCATGTGCTACTTAGGGATGCGTACACTTCTTTCTAAAAATAATTACTAGTATCTTTCGGTGTTGTTGGAACAATGTGTATGTTTTACACTATATTATAGCTAAAATTCGCACTCATTTAACAAAACTGTAGGTTTTTATTACAGTACAGTTACATACAACGGAGTATTTTTGAAGTCGTAGTAATTACATATTTTGTCATTGAAACGCAGATTCGTGATATTCGACTGAATGGGGGTGCCGCAAGCTATGCTTTGTTGCCTGAACAATTGGATTACTGCTATGTATGCGGTTATGGTTACCAATCTGGAGAAGAGGGAGGGCTACTTTGTTCCTGTGCGGCCACAGAAACCACCACTAATGCTGGACATAACGGGAGTAAAGCCGGCTCCTACAATGATATCGATCTGATTTTTGGCATGGAGTTGTCCACAGCTAAACACTTTGACCGTGTCAAGACAGCAGTTCTTGATGCTCTTCTTGATCTCTTACCGCCTCAAGTAAATACTTTAGACTTATTCCTATAATTCCGATACACATACTTTAAAGATACCTACAGAAAATGTAACACGTCTTTATTTTTTCTTCTTTAGGTAAGTCGCAAGCGAATGTCTCAATGTGCTCTGAAGGAAGCATATGTCTCTAAAATGGTAAAAGTTTGCGAGGGTGACCGATGGTCTCTGATTGCTCTCGGCAATGGTCAACCAAATAACAATTCAAATGGCAAAGGAAGAGGTTGCTCAGTTGAACTTAAGTTTGTTGACCAAATGCGTCGTCAGTACGAGTTCTCGGTCGATTCCTTCCAGATTGTTCTCGACTCACTTATGCTGTTCTATAAATGTTCAACCGTTCCTATGTCCGGCCGGTAAGCTACTTTTAGAAATCAAATTGCAATAGTTTTTGCCGTTATTCAACCACTGTAGACTGTGTTGAAAAAAATTTAATGACCCAATAATTTCTATAGATTTTATCCAACCGTTGTTGGCGAGTCAGTGTACGGAGACTTTAACGAGTCATTGTTCCACCTTCATCATGGACTGATTTCCACCAGACACCCAGAAGAAATTCGTGGTGGTGGCCTCCTTAAATACTGCAATCTCCTGGTCAGGGGCAACCGACCGGCCGACGTGCATTCCATCCAACCCCTTCAGCGGTATATGTGCTCGCGCTTCTTCATCGATTTCCCTGAGGTAAATTAACGGATAATTGGGTAGGAACTGTTATTTTATGTAATATTGATTGATATGATAGTAAAAAATCATGCATTTTTATATTTATTTATAGATTGAGCAGCAAGAGTTGAAATTGCGGACGTACTTGGCCAACCACATGTCGGGGGCATCAGTTCGCCTTCGATATGCTTTCTTGATTACCCTTTATCATGTCGTTGACTCTTCAACTGTCTGTCTAATGGGTCATGAGCGCCGACTCACTCTTCAGCTCATTCAAAGACTGGCTTGCCAACTTTTCAGTAATGAGTAAGTGAAAAATATTTGTTACAGTAAATAATTTGAGTACAGGATGATAAGTGAGAATTAATTTGACTAATGATATTTTAAAATGAACAGTTACGGAGGCCAAGGTATGTACGGTGCAAATCCTAACAACGTGTACCATTGCTACTCGACGTATTACATGCCTACCTGTGCACTCTCTGCAAGTTCTTCAACAACGACTGCTGCTTCTCCTATGGCTCCTATCAGCTGCACGTTGGATTCGACGACATATTACAACAACTCTCCTGCAGTTGTACACCAATCAAAATCATCGGTGTCCACGAGCTCATCATCATCATCATCCTCTGCATCACCATCCTCCTCAACGACAGCTGTAATAACCGTCTCAGCGGCTGCAACCTCACCGACAACGCAACAATACAATCCTCCGAAATCCTCTCCCTACACTCCGCATCATCCTCAACAGTCGAAGCCATCGCGGCACTCACAGCAATCCAAATCCCAAACTCAACAGAATTCCTCCAAAATTACTTGCAATGCCGTGTCAGTGGTGTCAGCGGCTTCGTAAATTCTGGTCGCATCGCGTAAATTCATTGTCAGCTTCAATTCACACCACATTTTGAATTTGATTTAAAATTCAAATCAACTCAAATCATTCTATTACATTACATTACATTATTACGTTATGTAATATTATATTATTATTAGTATGGTACAATAGATTTACATAATATGAGTAGTAGGAGCACTTAAACTTAAGTAGCACTATTATTTACATTACGTTGTCAATATACAAAAATCGTTTCCTTTATTAGTAGTTTAGTAATGTCACGGACCGAAGAATCAAAGAGAAGACATTGCAACGTGAGATAAATTATTGCAAATCAACAAGTGTTCCCCAGCCAGTCAACGACAACGGATGTGCATGTCAGTAGTTTTGCCGATATATAAAGTGTAGAGACAAGACATCTCAACATCTCTTTTATCAACAGCACAAAATATTGTCAGGGGTTTATAACACAAAAAACTACTAAGCTTACTAAATGTATTTGCTGCCATGTGTAAAAATTGCTAATAAAAATGCCCAAAATATGTAGCAGTTGGAAAGGGTTAGCCAAGTGTAAGCTTTGATCCCATATATCTCAATAGTTAAAAATATAATTTTTGTCGTTAGAAGATCCAACGAGCTAAATTTAGCTATGTGTTCAGTTCTTGTACCTATCGCTATTTGTAAAATACGTTAGAAAACACTGAATACACAGCATAAGTATCTAGCTGTTCAATGTCCTATACTACTACTCTGATGATTATAAAAATGACTAACTAGTGAAAGGTTGTGTGTTGTGTAATTTAAAGCGTTTTCATTAATTACCAGTCTATGTAGTGTGATCTGGTGACAGGTTAACTTTTTGACAGGGTAGCATCTAAGTAAATAATGAGCCTGTGGCTCTTAAAACAATTTTATTCCGTTTTAGTAATGTATAGTCGATAGCAGAAATTATGACAGAGATGATCTGCTATGCCTATTGTTGTTATTTTGTTGATGTTGTTGTCACTGACTGTTGTTTTGTGCTATAACCATACATATACGTTGCATAACATTGTAAAAGTTGTTCCAAGAGGGTACTGCTTCGTCAGAAGTAGTAGGTAAGGTATATAGGGTATGTAGGATGTAAAAATACCCTTACAAACAAATTAATGCCAAGCCAAGCACTTATAAAACGTTCTATTCAATTCACTAGATGTACGCAATGTAATGAACTGAAAGAAAAATCTTAGAATTGTAGTATTGTATTGTAGACTAGACACAAACAACAAATTATCTGTATTTAATAGTCCTGAGAAGACAAAAAAATAGACAAACTATTTACCTGTACCAATTTAGGTATTAGGTCTCTGTCTTGTGTGTATTTAACAAGTATCACAATATCAAACCATGTAACATATTAACTAAATAACAATCCAGAGTCAAACAAAGCAGAGCAGAAGCGTGCGATACGAATACATATGATATCTTATTAGTTATAGTTTTACGTTTAATATTTAGAAAGATATAGTGAAAACAAGTAAATTAAAAGTTATTAATTATTACTGGGAAGGCGTATCAAGTTCGCTGGAAAAAAAAATTAGATCAAATGTATACGCCTATATGTTATTAGAAATTGTATAAGAAAAGAAAAGATAAATAGACTTGACCTGGGAGCGCATTAGTAGATAATTTAAACGTGCAAGTAATTTAAATATATAGAAAAGCAAACTAAATATTTGAGATTTGAAGAATTAATAGCTACAATATTAGTATCAGTACTTATTATTGTATACAGTATAATATACATCGGATACATCTACTACTAAACATTCTTTACAAAAAGCATTATAATAATACTATTACTCGATTTTATGTAATTCAAGTAGACGTTATTGTCTTGTGAGATAAATCAAGAATCGTATTTGTTCTAGTTGTAGATATAATAGAAAATGTATCGATATGATCTATCAATGAGTTAATTGTAAATTAGTGTAATTGTAATCTATAACTTTACTGATAAACGTACCTTATTAATACATTATATCGACAGATCGACGAACTAAACTTACACCTAGACTAGAATGTGAATTTGATGGATAATATTATAATTACGTAAAAGTACCTCTATTATATAAGTACTGTACGAATATGACTACGAATATTGTTACGAAACTAAAATATTATATGTCCCTATCACTATATAAATACATAGACGACTATTACGACAACCTATCAAAGAAAGGAACTAACCTTAGATTCTATCTATCGTCTTTATTATAACAATATATACACAATGATTATTATACCTGAGCTCTATATAAACATCAGATTAATAGCAATTAAATAAGTACCTTGCCTTTATTCGTCGATGTATGTACTTGTAATGCAAAGCAGTCATGTCATGATATAAAATGTTATTATGAGTACGAACAAAATGTACCAATGCATACGAACGTTAGTTTAAACATCTTGTTACTTACTGTTGAGCAATGTGTATTTATAAATGTAAATAGATTACTACTGCTATTTGTTCGGAAAGAACGGTACAGGGAAATTAAATGTTGTCGAAGATAAAATTATAGCAACTCTAAAGTATAAGGATTCCAATTTACATCTTAAGATGTGTGCTATTTACCTTAATAATACATTAGATTAAATGTGACAGTTAAAGTATAGCGTTTGTTGAGTAATAAGGACATGAAATGGATAAAAGTACCTGTACCATTACGATCTATATAGGTGCTAAAAATAATAACGACTATATCTTTGATGTCTTTGTATTGTAGCCAATTGAGGATTCGAAAAACACGTATTCACATTAGTATTATTAAATTATTTAACATGATATCTTGTTACGTGTAGTTGGTAATGAACCGTACAAAATTTGGTGTTGTGTGTGGGTGGTGGATTACATATAATAAATACACACTAGTTAATAGTTGACTAGTTATAGTAGGTACTAGAGCTTTATATTTATAATTGGAGTAATTTTGTATTGTACATTGTACGTACTTATAGCTCTTAAGTTCACCTACACAATGCAGTCTTGGTGAGAGTTATAAAAGATTCATCTCATTTCTCTGCGAAGCAAGACTGACATTTTTGAAGGAAAAAAAGATTTCTCATTATCCATTACTTTCCAACTATGCCTCACCCCCACATAAATAACCGTATCATATTGATATTATGACTACCAATGCAAAGATTATCCTTTAATTGCTATATGTACTAACTACGGAAATAATTATATACTAATTAATTGTTATTAGCTACCTGTGGTGTAACATTCTATATCTATATACTGTTGAGGGAGTCTTAGCTATAATATGAATGTGTAAGATTGTTAATTGGCTATTATTTGATTTGGTGAAACATAATTCAATGAAAATCCATAATTATTGTAATAGCTTTAAGATAGAAAAAATGACTCGAATTATGTAGCCTCACAGGTATAGGACGTGTATACTCTTAATAAGGATGATGTGACTATAATATGACCTTTGACCTATCTATAAATGTAAACTGTGCACTGTGACAATGTGTCTAAGTTATCTTGCATCAAACTGTGTAACATGTCGTACTTTTGTCGTGTCTTCTCTAATGTACTCTTGACGTCTCTTGTAAAGAGCATAGCTAGATGCGTTCTAAATGTAAACTTCTAGTGTACTACATACTGGTGGGGAAGAATTAAGTTATCTAAAGATTCTATACTGCAGTAGCTGTTCTGTGATGTGGACTGTAGGTTCAGTCTAAAATCCAGAATGTGGATAGGAAAGTATTTAACAAGAAGCATAATACTACATAATAATTATGTAGGTATAGACAAGAATTAACATACATGTACTGTTAATTAGTAGTTCTTCTAACTAGTTACCAGCTAAAATGATACATTTAATAAGAGCCTTTGTTACATGTAAAAGTTATTGTTAGTCCTTCTACAGTGGATTTTTGGATCCTAGACTTGTTGCTAGTATTTCATTGTAGTAAAATATAATATTATTATTGTAATCTTTGATAGTAGCAGAAAACATTATTTAAAAGACTTAAAAATGGGGAGATTTTGTGGTTTTGGAAGAAAGGAAGTAGTAAATGATGGTCGGACATCAGAATGGCTATTAGGAATAGAGAGATGGGAAATGGGAAGATGACGAGAAAGCTAATGATATAATGAATTAATAAGTATTGACGATATTTGAAGTGAAAACAGTGAAAGTTGTTTATTTTCCGAGTCCGAGGCATTTACAATTATTATAGTAGCTAGAAATATCCTATGTAATACTTTAATTAACAAAAATAATCAACAAAAACCAGAAAGAGAGAAAAGAAAAGGAACAGAATCTAGTAAACTAAACTTGAGTGAATTAATCAAAAGGAATAAGTACACAAAACAATAGTTAGATAACGTAGAAGAGGTTATTATAGTAGAAAACCAGGAAAGAATACAATTATTACTAATTCAACATTGATTATTAGCATCGTATACTGTAAGTCATACGTAAGTAGTACTATAGGTTTAGTAAATTAATTCAATTCGTTACGCTGCTACGCAAGTTATTACAATTACTTACTTACTATACTACTGTATACACTGACAATGACTACTTATCCTCAGGTTCTCCTTGTCAGTTTTTCTGTAATAAATATGTAATGTTGTGGAACTAGTGGTAGTGTAACGTACATAGTGAAGACGCTTTAGTTGCTGTATTCAAGATGATAATTATGAGTGAAACAGAATTTGCACGGATTTTTGACAGAAAATCAAAATATACATACTACATTATATTTTCATTACATTACAATTATACCTCTAACTACGGAATACATACATACAATACATCTAAAGCTAATCAGAATGCAATGCAATTTGTGATTTTTGAATGTGGGTGTAATCATAATCTATAGATGTGGCTAGCGAGGACGGGAGACGACGTAACGTAACTTCTACTTGTACGCTCTCATTTACATTGCGTTCAATACAAATACGCTGCATACCTTTAGGTATATATAGGTACTGTAGTAGTCCGAGTTCTTTAATCTTATCATCTGTGTTAGTTATGTCAGTATGTAATGTAATTGTATTCAGCGTTGCGAATGTGTATTTAGGATGAGTTACGTTGTCGTTATGTTACGTACGTGTTCATATGTCGTGAATAATCATCATCTGTAGCATTATTATCATTAATTATTATTATTATTATTATTATTATCAATATTATTACAATTTAGTTCTAATTATAGTTACTAATATTTCATGTACTAATTATTATTGTCTCTATATGGCATTAATAAATACTGTGACCTTCCTTCGTGTACTGTATTGTATAACTTTAATAAATGTACCTTTACAGATGGAAAGACAAAAATAACTCAAATCTCCTTTCACCCTTTATTACTTCATTCATTTAAATAATGCATCAAACTCATTTCAACATTTAAATCCATTTTAGAATACCTTTCATTGAGGGAAGAGATTCTTTGCATAATATAACGCCAGTGGTCATACGAATCAGTTTTTCCTATATGCACTCAGTGTGCCTTTTTAATAATTTCTAATTTATTTTGCATTTGCATTTTACAGTTTTACAAAATTCAATAACATGAGTCAGGCTGAATAGTGAAAGCTGGAAATTGCATTCATCTTTTTGGGGTTAGATAGACCATCGAATTACAATAAACTCTAGTTATGGACAATCTTTATCTGTATGACTTTCTCCTAACGGAAAAGAGAAAGTGGGAATTGATGTGTTTGTGGGCTTTGGGCTTTGGACTAAATCCAGCGTTGTGGTCGTGTCGAATCTGAGTGTGTGAGACAAATTTATTAGGGAGCTAAAGCTAAAAAAGATTCGCGACTTTCTTCCTTTTTATCACTTACGTTACGCTACGGGAGTTACGGGACGTCTAATAAAAAGGAAAGTGTCGTCTCGTTTTCTCTCGTTGTCTTTTCTTTACAAAACTACTGTTGATTGGAATTGGCGCAGTTTCTACACGATAAGACTTGGACAGGACGACTCTCACCTCTGGACCCCTGGACACGTATTAGCCGATGCCATTACCATTGACCATCAACCGTTTTGCTGTCTTTCACAGTATTTAAGACAAAAGGTTGGCCAACCGGGAGCGAAAGCTACAGTTTAGCGGAACTGAAAGACTGACAGTGACAACTGATGACTTACAGACAACTTCGCTTTTCTGTTATGGGTAAATCATAAATTTTCAACTTTTTACAAGATATTTGCGTACCTATGCAATGCATACGATTTGTCTGTCATTCGTCATAGTGGGGATAGTCCGGAATAGGTCATAATAGGGAACACTTTTCGGCTGTCGGCAGCGGCACCCGACACCCGACGAGGCGACGACGGTCACGAAATAATTTAGCAAGAAGTTGAGAGTTCGAATCCTGCCGTGTGTAAGGCGCCCGAAAACTCTGAAGAATGCTGATGCTGCCCATAAGTAGGCTGGGTCGATATTTTTGGCGATGCTGGTCATTGTCATTATATTGGGAAATAATTTCGTGGCCGTCGGGTCCCTGAAAATCTCACGCCGTATAGTCAATAGTTAGCCCATATCTGAACCATGACCGCAATTTAAAATTTATTTCTCTTTTCTAAATGCAGGCAGTTCATGAAAACAAGCTGTTGGACATTCAACATCTCAACATTGCAGGATAGTCTCATTTCCATCAAGCAATATGAATCAGCAAATAATGTCTCAAGTTGCACATAAAATATTTTCTTTGAGAGAAGAGTATATCATAACGAATTGGAGAGAAACTTCCTCCATGCTTAAGGGGTTTCGTAATGCGGGTTTTGACTTTAATTATCGAAATACTGAAGAGGAATACGCGTGTACAATTTATAATAGCAATTGGGTGTTGTCCATAACAAATTATACCTTTTTGCACAAAGCTGTCGGGATGAGTAATGTTGATTTAATCAGATTGTTATACTCGTGTGCAGCTAATTTCAATGTTTTGACTGGAGATGGGTATTCTCCGTTGATGATTGCTGTCTGTTTTAAACAACAAAGGGTCGTAAGTTGTTTGTTGAAATGTAAGGCTGAAATAGATATGAAATCTCAGAGACCATTGGTCAAAAATTATATGCCAAAATATAATCTTTGTGGGATTCCCGATATTCCCACTTTAATTACTCCTTTGATGTTGGTATGTTAAATAAATTATACGCATTATAAGTATTCAGTATTAAGTATTCGTACTATATAAGTATAAGGACTTCTCCGACTGGAAAATAATTGGACATTTTTACCAACTTTTATTTATCCTAGGCTATCGAGAACGGAGATTCAAAGATCATCAAAATTTTGCTGGATAATGAAGCGGAAATAAATGTTGAAACAATTCGCCACTGTTTTCGAGTTGGTCAGATTACTACTGCAAGTATGCTACTCAACAGTCTTCCAAAAGACGCCTCTTTTAAACGCGACGAAATTTCAGGATTGCCATCCCTGCAATTTTTCATCAATAATTACAGTTGGACATGTAATGATGCTTTAATGAACGTAATCACCGGTTATAAAATGCGAGGATACGAAGTTTGTAGGAGCAGTCCAGATGGTCAGCCCGTTTTTCAAAGCTTTCTTAGAAACAGCTTCGGTAGCAAGAATCCCACTGGTTTCGACTTCATTACTAAAATGGATGATATTAATGTTAACGAGACTTATTTAGAACAACCTGCTTTGTCATTCTTCTTCTCCAGAGATACCATGAAAGACCACCACCCGTGTTGTAATAATAAAAAGCCATGCTGTCGCTATTACGTCCAATGGTTCCTTCGTGAGTTTGCAGATTTTCAACTGTATAAAGTGCAAAATTTTGTCTACCATCAAGGACACTTAGATATGCTAAAAGTTTTGTACGAAGCAGGAGCCATTTTCCCTCGTGACTTCCGTAAGACATCGATGATATGCCCTCAATCATGCAAGATCCATTACAGCTACAGTACCGAACTAAAAAATAAACTAGAAAATGAGCTGAATTCCTTTTGCGATATGATTGAAAAGAATCCAGTGAGATCTCTACTATCACAAGCCCGACTCGCCATTAGAAAACTGCCCAATGTTAAAGATATTGTCAGTCCCAATTCGTCTATTGGGTCCATGTACCGCGACCTCATTACTTTCAAAAATGAATGTGATGAAATGGAGGAAAATGCTTTTGAGACTGATTTTTATTGTTGCTTAAAATATGAAAATGAAGCAAATGAAAGTGATTAATGTCTATTTAAATTCGATACCTTGTTAATGTGAAAAAGCTAGGTATGTTAAATTCCCGGGAGGTCAGAAAGTTTAAATTCGTTATTTAATTATTTAATTATTTAAATTAGTTTGTGTTTGAGTAAGAAATTGTTACTCTTTTCAGCAATAATTGATTCTAATTAACTTAATATCAATTAATTTTGCTGTTTTCTTTGAAATAAAATTTGTTGTTGATTGTTGAAGTGTAAACAATTTAATATGGAAAGAAAATAAAGTTCTATAAACATGGAAATGATCCTAAAAATGTTGTTAAACTAGCAAGACTTTTGTCGCGTAATATTTTAAATCGGTATGAATGATACTATGTAATGCCTTATAGCATAGGGTGAAATTAGACTCCGGGAGAAAGCAACGAAAAGAAAGTATTTGCAAAATTGGCTGCAGGTATCCCGTATCTATCAGTAGCACTGTGTTATTCGGCAGCTATTAATTTTAGATGGAAGTCAAAATGATTGGAAATAATATGCTTCTAGAACTTTTGATAATTTTTACTTTATGCTTACATAATATACGTTTATTTACCCACATTCGATTCATCAGATTGGAGCGTCATAACTGTAAAGTCGAACATTCCAACGAATTCACATCTTTGTTTAACTGTAATATACTATAATATAATATAGCAATATACACACATACAAGAAATATTCTCAGCGAATAAGTAAAAGTAATGTGCATTAAGTGAAAATGCATTAACTGAAATTAGCAAATGATCGTATTACATAAAAAGTATACTTTTAACAGTATTACTAACAATAAATGATTTTCTGACTTTTGTCTTAATTGTAACAATCAATACGTTTTTGACAAGTAGTATTAATTATAGAATGATAATTACATTTTATGTTTCCGAAATCCAATCGAAGAAATGCGAAATGCGTGTACGTGTGCCTATAAGTAAAACTAATCTACTTAGTTGCGGATTATATTTATTATCAGTTGCATCTTGCATATGTATAACACAACTTTCAGGTAATTTTGGGAATGTTTATACGCAATATAAATAGTAGACATACTTTTACAACTTCCTACAACATTTTTATACACATAGGTAGACTTCCATCGTTAGAATCATTACCTATGCTTATATAATCATGTTAATTTTTATGTAGGTCAATGTTTCATTTTGATAGAACACTTTTACTCAGACTTGCTACTTTCTGGTCCGCCGGACCAAAGATCACTCTAGCTCTAGCTAGACCGCATCCCGTTTGTTGTTCGCGGACC
>JABASI010004005.1:0-15000 GCA_019776505.1 Tomocerus nigrus | reverse complement strand
ATTGTTGCTAATTGATAATAAGTGCTACTCGGTAAGTTAAGAAAGATGGTATATATGTAGGCAATGAAAATATCCAGGATATTCTCTCTCCTCTCCGAAATGACGGAAAAAGAAGCTGCCATTTTTTTCCAGTGAAAAACATGATTATTTAGCATTCTTGGAATTTTCTGCTATAAAGCAGTTGATTTTTTTTAAATGTTCACTCAGAATGTTTTAATACCAATCGTTAGTCAAGTCAAAAATCGGATGTTTGCAATATTCATCTCTTTATGTAAAGGATAATAGCCAGCCGAATGGAAAACCAAAAGATATCTCATTGTTGTAATTGTATTACATCAAAAATCATTACTTATTTACGTTATTTATTCTGAAAGTAATTTTAAAAGATTAAAAATCCCCTACTTTGATAATAGAAAACTTTGGCGGCTCATTAGGTAACTGTAGTAAATAGTTTTAATTTTAACTTGCAATTTTAAAGTTATTTCTTATTTTTTAAGTTAAGTTAATTGAAGGAAAGGAAAGCTAATCTTCGCCAAAGTCTTAAAATATTAAATGATAATATTTAATATGTTGTATTGTGGAAAGATAGATGTTTTGTATATAATGTAGTTTAAAGTTTAAACCTGACTCCTCGAAGTTGAATCTATTCTCTAAATATTCTAAACAATTAATTATTTTATTTTTTAACGCTACTAGATTCTCTTTACCAATAGCTAAAAATCCTAACATCAATAGAATAAAAGCATAATATGAACTCTCACATTTATTGTTATAATTAATTACGTTGACGGAAGAAAGAATAGATAAATGTGCTAATCATAATAATAATAGTATATTTGTAGCTAATTTTAGTAGGCTATGGATATTAATGGTAGAAAAAAACTATTTGACAGATAATTGAGTTTAAGTTAAATATATTAACTTATTGATGTAGTGATTATTGCATGGTTAGGGCTTCTTGTTGTAGTGATTTTTTATTAGAAAATGTAGGTAAGCAGGGGTGGTTACGTGTAGTGTCATAGAAAACTCAATGAAATTACATAATAATAGATTTATTAACTGTAATCGGTGACGTTATTTAAGTTAAATAAGGTATGTCTGTACTTGTCAGTTAATTTTTACAAAAACTGTAACAATATTGTTTATTAAATGTGTCTTCTTTGGCAATTTACATGAATTTATGTAAATAAACAATAAAAAGGTAAATAACAAGTTGTCTAACTAATCTACACACAGTATTTCCCTCTTTTCTCTCACTACATTTAAAATAAAACAGTTTTTAATGGTTGTAAGGTCTGCGGAATGTATAATAAGAATATCATCATGTGGAATAGTAGATCAAGGTATTTAAGTTGTGATGAGGAACAGATCGTATATCTTCTTTATCATTTATTATTGGATCTACATATTATTGGTGTCTGGAATCTCTGGACTGTTTAATTAGGCACATTATGTGTAATAATTATTCTAAGTGAAAAGAAAATCATTGAATAGCTCACACAAAGAAAACTGCAATTAAGTCAGTTGAACTTTGAACTTTAGAAAGAAATTACCACAGCTCAGATATTTTTTAAGTTACTATAAGCTTTATACTTTTATACTTGAGCAGTTGTTCCTTTCAGGGAGTTTGCGTCCCTATATAGCATTTATTTTATAAAATTTCAAAATTTTCATATAAATACCATAAAGACATTTATATATTATTTTATAAAGGTTATAAATGATAATTTGAATATTTCGATATTTTCAAATTTTCATATAAAGTCTGTAAACTTGATAAATACTATTAGCGGCGCAAACTCCGTAATTCATATCCTCGGTTCGATTTAAAACTTAACTTACGTACTAATGAGGTTATTAAATATTTATAAACATAATACTAGCAACTACTTTCATGAGATCACATCGCAAATTATTTAGTAGAGGTTAGTTAGCTATTTTACACTTTTTAAATGTTCAGTTACATGTTTTACATTTTTAGGGGTCACCCTATTTATCCTCCTGTATAAAATCCTTTTAAATACGTACCAGTATCAACTATCAATATCATTAAAATTGTGTACTTAAATGTTTCTTTCTATCAAATTAGATTTTTAGAAAAAGTTTTCGTCCTATCGTGTCATATATCAATCATTTTTTACAAATATTAATGTTTCATTCATGATTATCCTATTTTTTGACCTTTTGTATATAAAGTATATAACTTATTTTTGTCTAATAGTCTAAACGGAGTAAAAATTGATTCATAAATAGTATATCCATTTTTGGAGTAAATACCTAATTTTTGCTTTCTCTAAATGGATCTAAAGAAGTAGTAGAGTAGAGGGAAAAACGTTTCTCCTCAATTAGCTCATTGGTAAATGGGATTGTGTAATGTAAATATAGCTTTTTTCTCTTATAGTAATTAAATATTACTCCGTGTGTAAGAGACTAATAAATATGTTTAGGTATGTATGTACTGCTAATTATAAGTATATAGTTACCTGTCCATCGCCTTATTTGTTTTTGACGGAGCTGCCGAAGGAATGAATTGCTCGGTTTTTAGCTGCTCTTATTTCCAAGATGAATTAATTAAATGACAGTTTCCGAATTCATAGGCTGGCGATGATTTTGGAAAGGGCGAGAGGTAGGATTAGGGGGATGACGATAGGGAGGATTATGTTGGAAGGTGTTAGGTGAAGGTACCTGAGATTGGGCCACTCCCCACATCGGATAAGAATCCTATTGAAAAATTAACAACAAACATTTTAAAATGACACGATAGTTCGGAAATATACTTACACTATGGGACCATATTCGATGAGCATATAATTTCTCTATTTCAATGCAAGCTATAAATTTTCACTGATAACCTCAGCAAACTCAGATATTTTTTTGCTTCGTGAACATATGAAATCTTCCCGTACGAATAGAGAAAGCTTTTTCGGCGTAAGCCTACTATATATACTACAAGGTGACAATTAACTTAGAGTTCTTTTTTACTGTTTTAGGTCTACGTACAAAAACATTTTTCCTATCATTGCATTCCACGAAATCCAATTTCACCTTTTTTCCACAACTTACCCCATGAAGAGGTAAATAAACATTGCATATTGATGAAAAAGGTAAGAAAATTATTTTCTTCTCGGATTAAAATGATAAAATAAATGTATAAGGTGAAAGTGGCCATCTTCTGAAGTCACTTGCTATATACAGAAATGGGACGAAATAAATTCAGATAATATCGCTTTCACCATGTTAATAACATTTCGTGTTTTCACTTTTCACACAAGCATAACCACAGCAAATTTTCTTACTTTTTTCACGTTTATCGGAACATTAAACTTGCAGCTACTTGTGAAAGTCCAGTGAAATTTTAATGGGTTTTTAGTGGGTGAAAACACGAAATGCGATTTACATGTTACGTGGTGAAAGTCGTGTGTGGATTTATCTGTATCTGTACTAGAGAGGTATGGTAAAAAGGCGTTCTTACTTGAGAAATGGGTGAATGAGCCAAAGGGTAGACGAATGCGGGATTGTCAGTCTTAATTGAATAAGGATCTCCAGAAGGAGGGCCGGCCGGAACGGTTCTAGCACCAACAGCCGCCCCATTTTGTATGAGATGATTTGAGTTGAAAGCGTATCCATTGGAATGATGAGGTATGGGATTTGAGCGGACGTTGGGCGAGACGGAGGCCATGGTCATCATCTGCGGAGAGATTTGACTTGGTAGAATGGGACTGGAGTGGAGATGATGCTGTGGGCCAGGATGAAAGTGAATTTCATCCTCGTATAAAGTGTTACTAGTATTATTCGAATGCTGAGATTCATTGTACTCTGGAGAATTGTCAAAAGCCGGGTTTGTAAAAATATTCTGGTTCAGGTTGAATACATTCGGGTTCACGTTGGGGTTCATTGGGGAGTTGATCGGGATTCGGGCTGGATGGTAGTTAGAGTAGGAGGAGCGAGCGGAGGGCGGTCGTGGAGGGGGCGGAGGATGCTGTCCCTGTGGCCCGAGGTAAACGGGATTTATATGGCCCTAATATTTACAGATAAAATATTTTCATTATATACAAATCTTTTAATTTAACTATCGTATTAATCGATTTATATCCTTATTTCGGGTATTTCATCTTTGAATTCAAATATTGTAAATTATGAATTTATTATGATACCTACCCGGGTTTATATCACCCGGGTATTCCATTTATGAATTTAAAATTCTTGCAATAAATTTAGATATTATAAAGATACCCGGATTTAAATCGTTTGCTAATACAGTAATAATTATTCGGTTGTAATTTTGTATAACTAATCCGTACCTGATCGCGCATAGGATAACGCTCGTCGTGAGAAGTTTCTGAGTCCACCTGTTGCATGAGTCGATTAACGGGCGACACGAAATGATTCACCTTCCGTTTGGAATTTCGGTGATTCATGCTACGTCTGCTCGCGTTGCTCCGCAGAGAATTCCTAGCACTGCTACTGGCGGAATTTGCCCGTGTCGAGGGTTGCGACTCCCGGTCAAGGGCATTTTGCTGGCCATGATTAGAATGGGAAGGACCGAATCTTTGGGATTGGATGCTCCGAGCAGAACGTCTCTTGACTTTCCGTGGAGTCATCGGTCTCAGTCTGTCGTCTGTATAGCCGGAACTGGCTCCCGCCTCCGCACTCGACCCGGGAATGCTCAGCGGTGCCCGGTTCGCATTGTTATGGTGCATTCGACTTCCAGGACGACTGGATAAAGAGCCCGTGGCTCGAGTCCCACTTCGCCCTATAGTGAAAAAAGAAGGAGGTGCCGGGTTTTTGTTAGGCTCCCCATTCCGCGAATCTTTATCCGACGGCATTGAGGGCGGGTACACTATGATGGAAATGGCTGAGAAAACTCCCGTCATAGCCAAACACACTTGCACTGCCGCTTGAACCACTTCCACTATCCGAGGATTCAGAAGACAGTTCGTCACGACGATCTGTGTCTGCGATTCGCTGGAACCCCAATCTGGAACACATCCCGGCGCTCTCGTCCACCACCAGGAAATACCGCCTGTGCCTATGTTAAACATCCCAAATGAAAATCAATCCATTTGCTTTGAATTTTACACTTTCCCACAGTAATTTGACAATTTTTGGAAATGCTTACGTAAGCTCAGTATTGATGACTTGTAGCTTTCTAGTTCGGGAACGGGAAGGTACAGTAGTACAATTAGCACATTCCATCCTGACCATGCTACTGACCACACGATATACTAAAAATAGCCAGAGCACTGATTAGTTTTAAAATACCGCCAAAGTCATTAGTGTAACAGTTTCTTGTTATTATTTTCATTTAGATAAGTACTTACGCTAATGAGATAATGTCTTCTTCGGGTATATCCCCCAAAAAACCCAAAAATAGCAAATACTATTGTTAAAAAATTGCTAATTATCATGGACCATAGAGGTCCAAGGAAGTCAAAAATCTGTCGGACGCCTGATGTGACCTACGACACAAATCATTATTAAAATTAAAATCCTTGACCATATTTTTCAAAAATATCTCATTATAGACGATTGGATTCTTTTCTCACAATTTGTAGAATGGTGACAGTCAAAAAGAGGACATAAATTCGCCGTTTGGTGCACAGACCCATGGCCCATTATTCCTCTTGTCATGTGACAATAAAAATAATTCTACAGTTTCTCTTTATCATCTTTCAGAGGCTAGACATCCTTTTTCGTCAGTTTCTTGTCAGGATAGCCGTAATTGCAGCAATAAATAATCTTTCTCTTTTTATCGAACCATATTATTTCCTTTCGCGATTAAGCGAAGCACACAGGTGGACTTGCTAACCGTCAGTGCCACGATACCTGTAATCTCCTCGAGATTCTTCTATCTAAACAGGTAGCAGATTTGTAAATATTCACAACAGTAGCAAAAAAGTTAACTTTTGTTATCACTTTTATCGTTGATATGTGATTTCTAGCTGCAGAGTGGGGGAACTCATTAAAAAATGTAATACAATGGGTTTATTTAGGGAGGACAATACATGAGGACACGACGACAGCAGTATAATAGCTGGTAGCAGCCTCTGAAAACCGTTACACATCCATTTCACTCCTGTGTATCTTACCAATGTTAATTATAACTTTTGCCGTTTCATGACTTCTGCTCAATGTATAAAAATATTTTCTGTGTATTTAGCGATATTTGCGCTTAGCCTTGTCAGTTTACGTGTCGTTACGGTGCACGCTCCCGTAAAAAAGCAATAATGTCATGTAATGTGAATAGAGAGGACACTGACAAATATGTAGTTCACCGTTTTTATATGACAGGACACTTGTATATTGTTTGTAGCTACATTCACTATGCACTAAAAATACACCTTCTATTTAAATCAACAAGTAGTGATAGGATGGGAATTGCTATTCTGCACACGAGTCAAGAACTTCAAGAACACACCCCTACACGCTGCTATGCTGATGGCCAATCTTTTAGCACAAATGACAATTTATTCTTGCAATATATGAACTTGCTCCAATTTTCCTACAAATAGAGCAGATCTTTTTAGGAGACACAGCCCTTAATTATTATTGTTCCGTTACTAAATAATATAGTAGCAGTACTCACTGTTGGCTGTCAATAGAATATTAAAAATTTCGCTTGAAGTTATTAAACTGCACTTGTACATTATTTCACAATCTTTAAGCCTATAAAAAATACTGCAGCCTCTACATGTATGTATTTAATATCGTGAGGCACATAAAAGGAAAAAATAAAGATTAACTCCTACTATATATACGTAACATGTAGCCCTTATATGGTAGCTATTAATTTGTAACTCAGATGCAAACAAAGAACACAAGAGAACACAAAGCACTTGGACGTCTGTAAAAAAGGGCTACTGTAAAAAAGCGTAATTGCTGTATATTGTCAACTAATAAATAGTAAATTGTAGTAAAAATGTCAACAAAGAAATGAAGTTGAACTACGGAGAGCCAAGGAGTCAGGAGCGTCCATGCCTGCTGGAAATTAAGGCTCCGAGTGAAAGATGATACAGATTTTAGGAGGAGAGGAACTCTCTATATTATTCCATTCGATTATAAGATCCACTTGTCTCGAGTCTCGACATATAAAATATAAAGCTACTCAAATGCACTCACTCACAAAACATAGTCAGATATTGTGTGTGAGCTAACTAACGAACGACTGACAGAATGATATAGAGAAAAATAAGTTTATATATAATAATAACCCACTATTCGTGAATATCGTGAGTGGACCTATTATAAAGAAATAACAGTGCACTTTAGCTAGTAATGCTAGCTATGACTGTGAGTGAGGGAATCTCCTTAGAAAAGGAAGGCAGTTCAAGTTATGTACACAGTCAGAAGAGATGGGAATGGGATATGTAAGAGCAAGTAGAAAAACGGTTTATAGAAAGGACGTTCGTTCTCTTGTGGTCGTGGTCGCTTTCTATTATGTGCCTTGTTGTGTATGTGGCTGTAATGTAATAATGGACAAGAATCCACTCACATAAGCCCACATTGTTGTCTGCAACGATATGAATGTGTTGACTGCCACATTGTGGATCGGAAAGATTTTTATGGGAAAGGAAGTAATGGTTTCACCAGAATTTACTTCTCAGTTAAACAATCGAATGCAACCAACGCAGTCTTGTAGCCTTCCTTCTTTTAGAGGAGCATCTATAGGTATAGTAGATATTATAATGTTGTCAGTTAGCTGTAGGCAAGGCAAAAGCTTTTACATTGCATTAGTCAAGCTAAACAGTGGATAAATGGAATAGAATACTTACTACACTACTACAGCTACCTTTTCATACTTTTATTATTGGATCGTAGCTAATATTGACTCTCCACACATCTAATACCTGTCTCTCTCTGTGTAGGTACTAGTACTACACACATGCACATGTTTAAAAGTTAGGTAAGATCCAGCAGAGAGATATGTCAGTGCATTTACCTTACCTATGTATGTATGTACATACACAGTATACAGATAAAAGTATTTTATAAGATTTCTATAGGATAACTTTGTAGTTCATTTATTTCATACAGAATAGAGACAGACAGAAGAATGCTATAGGATATCCTTACTGCCAATGCGTATGTGCATATATAGCAATATGGGTAGGACTGCAAGGCAGCCAAAAATCGTATACAAAATGTGTAGGTATGCAATTATTTTTATACTAAGCTCCCTATTATATCTCATTTAGTCATTTAGATACATATATAGTAGTGGCTTGATGTTTGTGTATGGCACCGTATGTGCTCCATTGCTACCAGGAATCTTTTAAAAATACTCTCCATCTCTTTTAGCCTACGCCGGGGTCATAGCATTAGTGCTCATCCTTCTTTTGTAATTGTTAAACTCAGGATCAGTTAGGCTTCCATTTGTTTCCTTTGTTTTAAGTCCTTCGATTATCTTACCTCTTCCCTTTATTAATGTACCGAATCGTATTTAGTCCTACTCCTAGTCCTAAGTCCTCTGACCTCGAGTCAGTCGAGTCTCCACTCTCTCCACAAGCCTCGGATGAACTGCAGTTAAGTGTCCCGGTATTATATTATGAGCCAATCGCATTTTTGCGTCTCTGAAAACCAAACCTAAAATTAATGAATAAAATTATACAAAAAGAAAAGAATGAAACTAATGTACCCATTGCAACAGTAGCAAGTTGCAATTTGCCTCCCACAATAATCACAATTAAGTGTAGTCTCATAGTCTCACTTACTCACTTGCCTGCAAGTTGCACTTGCATTGCATCAATGCATGTTATGTCCAGGTCATAGTAATGTCATCATGTCATGGTCATGTGGTAAGTGAGACTACGTTAAATTGTATGGACTTTTGTGCCCTTATGCTTGCTGAGATGAGAGTATGAGAATGAGAGTATGAGAATGAGAGTATGAGACTACGAACGAGACTCGGACTCGAGGAGGTAAGTTGAGATGAGACTTGAAAGTTGAAACTACGTTGCTTCGGTTGCTTTGCTTGTGATTAGTTGTGATGTGAGCCTGCGAGGGGAGACTTGAGATGAGACTGTGAGAAGTGAGAGTCGTGCCTCGTGCGCCTGCGTATCAGTGTCGTGTCGCGTGACAGTCGTGAGTCGTGAGACGAGAGGTTTGCGACTATTGCGACTGACCACTGACCATAGCCGCTGTAAAGTTGCATCACTTGCATCAGTTGCATTTGCATCATCTTACATCAGTTCAGTTACATTACATCTCCAGCTCTTATCATCGAGTCTCATCTCATCTCAGAATGCACAATCACAAAAGCGCCAATGTCATTTAACGTAGTTTCCATTCCAATTTCCAAGTCTCTAGTCTCTAGTGACAGTGACTCAAGTCAAATAAGTTGTCTCACTCACTCAACTAACCTTACCTAATTTCACAATTCACAATAAAGCGTAGTTCAATTTAACCATGTCACATTCTCACTATGTAGTACAAGTGGAGTACAGCTAGCTCTCTGCTGGTGCTTGACTAGGTCGACCTCTTGGTTAAACTTTGGTTAAAGACTACAGCTCATGTCAAGGTCTCTTCCAAACTGAGCTTGTAGGGATGAAGGTAAAAAGTTACATAGAACGTATAAATAAAATTGCAAAAAAGAGCCGAACTAAGCTGAACCCTAAGGGCTATAATTCTGTAATCTCACTTTTACGGTAGGTAGGTAATTCAAAGTCAGGAAGGTACTGGTTATAGCATAGCCATATGTAGTCTGCTGTTGGGAGTGCATCCGTCGCTCGTCCTCGTCCTCTCCTACCTGTCTTTCTTTAGAGCGATTATTTATCAGGAGAGCCAATCAGGGTCTTCGCCCACCTTACTTACCTGTCCCGTCCCGTCCTGCAGCAGACACAGCTTGGATAGAAGCGACTCTTTTACTCTCTGCAGTTACCTGTTTCATATCCTATGTCATGTTCCTGTACCTATGTGCATATAGCATCAATTTTTCCATTAAGACTCTTTAGCTACCTTTAGTTGGCTTTAGTGCTCTGATCTAATCCCTTGCACTCTGTTCATGGGCATTGCCATATTATTATTGTCAGTCGGATAATGAAAATCTTACCCTCTTCTCCTCTGCTCCAACTGAAATTACTATGCGAGCCAGATGGAAATAAAGTAGCCGGTAGAATTAGACCAGAGAGTATGAGAGACCATTCAAATGCAGGGAATTACACTCAGCCAGCACTCAGTCTCTGAGACACACATAGACAGACAGGTGAGAAAGAGAACAACGGTGAGAAGGGAATTTGCTCACTTAATATACACTCAACCTCAACGGAACTATTATTATTATATTGTAGTAATATATGTTAGTACACCAGGATGGAGAGGAGTATATAGAGAAAAATGAATGTATTTGGTATTCACAGGTAACTTATTTACCTTATTTTATTGTCATGATTCACTCTTCGAGTTTTATAGTAACTAATTCAAGTTTATGGGCATGGGAAAGTGTACAGAGCAATGTAGCAATGTCAAGTTGTCATTCACCCTATTTTTACATAGACATAGGACATAGCAGCCAATATAATATATAGAACATAATATGATATAACTTAATAATAAAATTATAATAATATACCAAAGTTACTCTATATTGAGTACAAAGCGAATGGTAAATGAAACAAACAGCCTGGAGTTAGAAGCTATTTGTTTTCTTAGCGTGTATATATTGAAGATGCTGGATAGTGGATAGAGACTTCTTTTGAGCCGGGATGCTGCATGATGCTGGCAATAAGAATGGACGAGTGAAAATAGAAAAGGGACGACTGTGTCTGTGTGAGTCGATAGATCTAGTCTAAAGTGGCGGGGATCACTCAACCTGAAAGTGGAAAGTGTATTAAGGATAATATTAAGGAGAGATGTAGCCTGGAGAGCTGAAAATTGTTCCCAGTCCGCTTTTTCTATAAATCCACGTTATTCGTTCCCTTTATTCCTTGCTGCTGATGGTGCTGCGTCGGTTGGATCCAAATATCCGTCGGTCGGTGACAGCAGGTGTAGCAAAGCAACTCTTAGCAAGGGCACGTCTATTTAATAAAAAACTAACCCTCAGACAACTCTTATTAGGCTCCACTCTCTATTCACAGTCACGCTACTAAGGCTAAAAACTGGATACAATAGCTCCGCTCCTTCCCCGTACATGCACTTTCAAATAATCAAATTCTAAAGAGATTACATAATGTTTTCCACAGTTCGCCCAAGAAAGGAATCGTCGTTGATATTTTATCCTTTATACAACTATTGCCTATATATCATGTACATTTATACTTTATATCGTGATACAACAACAGGCCCTTTTATATTATGATCTCTGTATGAGTAGCTAAATAAAAACAAGAACAGGATTGCTCTTACTTACCTTGTGATCTGATCCCACATCATATAATATTATTCTATGAAACTAATATCCCCACTACTTATATATAAGCAATACTCTTGTTTATTCTAAAGCATAAAATAAATAAATACATAAATAACCTTTATGGACATATAGATTATTGTAATAACATGATATTTTTGTAGCTATTGATAATAAATGTACACATATTCATATTATAATAGTTTATTATTAATATTGCTACGTATTACCATGTAATGCTTACTGTATAATAATTTGTGTTGCAAGTTACACCGAACTGAGATTATGTTACATTTCATTTATAGGCATACGAGACAGCTGCTTTATCTATGTTTAAATTGCATAAAGGGATCAGAGTATCAGAGACAAGGTACTACTACCACACACCAACGTATTAAGTACATGGATAAATACATAAAAAGCAATTGAAATTTATAGGTGGTATCGTAAATGGTAGTGGTAGTAGGTCGGTAGATTATTTGGCTATTATAGATTACAGAGCTATTTATACAATACATTACGTGATAAGAAGTAAGTTATTATTGCTTATTTATAGACTGTAAAATGATCCATTTTCTCAAGTTTTAATAACATGTATGAATGGAGGAGTAGAAATTATTTCTTAAGCCCCGCCTCTACATAAAATAGAGATAAATAATCCTGTCATGAGCAAACTTTGGGAAAAGGAACTGTAATTTAGTAATCTATAATATGTAAGTACTTACAACAGTAGTTCTTTACTTGATGAAGTTATTATAATTATTATGCCGTGTAATAATAGTGAACTGTACATGCATTGTCTAACCTAAGAACTAAACTCAGGTAATAAAATGTTTTCTATGCAGGTACAGAGGTGTAGACTTATACCCTGCAACAGTAAAAAGGTGTAATTATTACAAGTAATTGGAATTAATTTAAAAAGAGGGAACATTATGCTATTGCCACGTCTGTGGTACACAGATAGCGACATAATTTAATTATACGACTATAATCGAACCAATCCTTCTATGGGTGGTGCCATTAATTCTGTTGCGAATTAATTTCGTATACACAATTTGTTTACTTATTAAGCGATGAAAATGCGAAGGTTGCCATTTCTTCCGACTAATAAAATGCTCTTGTTTACAAATAAAACAATTTGGAAAGTTTAGTACGTATTTGTATCATTCTGCCCTGTTTTCATGCATAGAATAAGAAATGACTTGAGGGCATAAGGAAAAAATTGAGATATTTAATTGCAGCAACAGACTGTTCTTCTTATGGTTAGTCGTTCAGTTGTACACAGCAAAGCTTAATTTCATGCAAAGGAATAAAAATTGGGTTAGTGTTTCAATTTCTTTCTGGGTATTGTAATAAATAGTTGCACACGAAAAAGGATGGGAATGTATGTAAGTGTATTTATTTAGGAAGTTATGAAGATAAGAATTTATTTAGTGACTTTTAGGTAGCTACACTTGCAAAAAGGATACCTAACGTGTTTGTGTACCTATTATCATAAAGTTGATCTATTCACTTTAACCCTTTAATGTCACGGATGATGGGAAAGTAGGAATCCTTTGCGTGTGGTGTGAGTAGTTGGGCACGGCACAATCAAAAAATACTTAATAATTGTACATAATATAGAATAATAATAATATTATAATGCATTGGGATGATATTACGGAGGAATGAATGCAGAATAGAGAATTAGAGATCTGCTGATATCTATCTATGCAAACAATACAATAGCAAAAAGGGCAAGTTGCTACAAAGTGCATATACGAACGAATATACGAATACGATGCATATTGAAAAGGAAAATTAAGGGTGACTCCCAATTGGGCATTGTGAGAGTACTCAAACCAATGTATTGGCACATTGGCAGAAACCTTCCACAGCTCACAATTTTTAACAAATGTTACGAAACTTTCCTAAAAAATCGGATTATTGATATTATCTAGGACACCCGAAGACCAAAAGTGATTGTTTTCGGTTGAAAGGCAGTTGCTCACCGATAGCACGTCTATTCACCGAATAACAACTCACCGAAATCAACTCACCGATAGAAACCCACCGAAAACACAACTCACCGAAACGACATCCCACCGAATACAACTCACCGAAAACAGTTCGGTTAGGTTAATTTAGGTTAGGTTAGATTCAATTCGGTGAGTTGTGTTTTCGGTGAGTTGTATTCGGCCACTTGTCTTTCGGTGAGAAAATTTCGGTGATTTGACGTAGATCCGTTGCCAACGGCTGTTAAGATTTTCTTTTAACTTTGAACTTGTCGCAACTGCCTTCCGACTCAAAACAATTACTTTTGGCCTTCGGGTGACTTAGATAATACAAAATCCGATTTTTGGGAAAAGTTGGTTAGCGTTCGGTGGAAAATTGTGAGCTGTGGAAGGTTTTTGCTAATACATTGGTTTGAGTACGCTCACAATGCCCAGTTATGGGAGTCACCTTTAATCCACGAAAAATATTTATTAAACTCATTAAGAGTTGCAGGGGTACTAGAGTGTATCAAAGTTATTTTGTTTGTGTTCGAGTAGTTGTGCATGGCTAGTGCATGGCTTGGAGTTTTTTATGTTTGACGTCCGGTGGTGGTTGTTGCTGGATGGAGGGTTGACGTGGAGAAGTACAGAGAAGTTCGAGGTTGAGTGAGCTAGGCACAGGGCGGTCAGATTGCAGATAACAACCCATTCATGCAAAAATTGGTGGACGTACGCACGGAAAGATACTATTTCCGATTTAAATCCCCCTAGCAGCCAGACACACTTCCTTTTTATAATACTGGACTACAAAATACAACTCTAAATTCATTATCATCTTACACTAACAAAAAACACAACGACAATAAAACTAATAAAGGCTATAGGGTCTAGCTAGGGCTGGAGTCCCGGAGGATTATTGTAGGCATATACAAATACATATATTTAGATTAATCTTTTATGCACGCCTCGCCACTCGCATCCCATCCTCATCGCTAAATCAGTTACAAGATGTTCATCTGTAAATTATGCCTTAATTATGTATATAGTTACATTTACAAGGACATAGGATAATCAGATACTCATCTAAACAAACCATTTTAAATGATGAGATAAAAGTTAGAATGGAACAAGTGTTTGTACGTGAGGGAATTGAGGAAATAATCGTTTATTCGCCCAGTATGGATTAGATTACAAGATTACATAAATAAAAGCTAATTTTAGCTTCATATCTTCAACACATTTTCTGTAATATCTGCAAGGATACAAAGATACAATTTGAGAGCGTTATAATTTATACTTGAAGAAATAATGATGTTTCTAAATAACACCTTCTGTGAAATTGTAGCCGAAAAAAGTATAATGAGATTATAGTAAGTCCTATTACTAATTTAGTAATGTCGGTACAATGCTCCCATTAGTAATGCCCATAGGCACATAGACGTAACATAAGTGACTGTATAATTTAAATTCGTCAATCTTTTTGTCATAGCTATAACATCATAATTTTGGCATTTAATACTGCAAATCGTAAGCTGCGAGGCTATAAGACATTTCGGGAGGGAAAAGGACCTACAAGGACCTACACAAGGACCTGTATAATGTTTTGTGTGTTCATTGTATACATTGTTGCGACTGGGAAATACGACTAGTGGGAAGCTTCCCATTTCTTACTGGGACTGGGAA
>JABASI010004004.1:0-15004 GCA_019776505.1 Tomocerus nigrus | reverse complement strand
ATATGTGTAGTTTTTTACTAATTTTTAAGCACATATTTGGCCTTTTTTGGCACATATTTTGTCGTTTTTTAGCACATATTTACATACATATTTTGAGATTTTTGGCACATACATATCCGCGCTATGATCATTAAAGTAATTATATCTTTCATATTTGTTGGTCCTGCTGATATAATGCATTGTGTTGTGTTGTATCTCTGTGTTTGCCAGTAAGTATGCACTTAGGTATAGAATAATGTATTCGTTTTTCATAAAGACTCAATAGCTATGGTCCATGGCCAGTCTATCTCAATTACTCTTCGTCTTGTTCACATTTCATTTATCGTACAATATGTACTTGTCACCTAGTTTTACAGTCGATGCGAAGTTGTCTGCATAACAGTAGCCGTTGCTCTGTGAATGAAATCTTTTATTCGTTTTAAAATTTCAATATCTTGTGTTTGAAGGAACAAACCTGAAAGTAAGTAAGTTTCAACCACTGTTTTTAATTTTTATAGTTGCTTTTATTATTTGAAGAGAAAATTGTAAGTTTTGGATTATGTGAATCTATTCATCATTACAAAAAATAATATACTAAATCATGAAAGGCACAGCTAATGGAATACTACAGAGTTAAAGTCAGCATACCGTATTTTCTTGCGCCGCGTACGCGTGTGAATGTCGTTGTTATTATAGTATCAGTATCTGTACATTACGTAATTGCAATGTGTATAAATATCTACCTTATGTAGGTATTGTGTATCCATATTCGGCCCAGTCAATAGTAAATCCTAGAATTCTGGAGGAGTAGGTAGTTAGTGATATTAAGTTAGGTACCCAGTTTTCACTTTGTTTCACATAGTATCATTCAATTCGTATTCATTTTTTCATTACCTAGTTGCTGATAAATTATTTTGTGGTGGTGGTGGTAGATTCAGCAACATAGCGTATGAATGATAAAAGATTTACATTTAACGTTGTTGTAATACATTTTTTTCATGGTTGAGAAATTCATTCAAAGCGGTGCAGTCCAACTAGGGGGTGGTAGTTTCTTCAAAAACCGTACACAACTGACTACACTATCTGCATGTGTCATACAAATACAAATGACATAATTGTCAGCGTTGATTTTGCTTCTTGGATATGATACTAATGTTACTACCGTATCCCCTAATTTCGTTCCCCCTTTAGAAAGTTTCTCTCATGGTTTCATTTAGTAAATACCACTGGTGGGATGTTTACCATTTACCAGTGGAAGAAGTGGGAAGCTAAAACTCCAAGTGGTTGGGAATTTAGAAAACAGAGATTTCATTTTCCAAGATGACGATTGGCGACTGATTTCCCACTTTGTGAGTCCCATTTCCCAGTTCCGTATTTCCATTACCGCTATTTCCCAAGTGTCCAGCAAAATCGGGTGGGAAATGGGAATATCCGAAACTATGATTTCCCTCTAAAAAGAAAGTAGGTAGGTAGGTATAGTTATTATTTCCAGCTATCAATTTTGCCATAAACTTTGTGGTCATGAACATGCATTTTGTTGTCCATATTAATACTTTTAGATTTGCATTGTTGTGTCCATTAATTTAATGCACAAAAGTTATCAGTTTAGTTTCGTGAAAATGGCTGGTCTGAGCCGTAGAATGCGTAATTTCAACTCCAAACATATGTAAACCTGCCAAAAATAACAGAGTAATGCTAAATTGCTAATCACGGCTTCCGCCATTTATGTTTAGAATTCAATAATCCGTTCCATCAGTTTTGGGGTCCAAACAGTCTAATTATTTATAAGCATAATTCAAATAAAAATATGCAGTAAAATTATCTCTTTTTTATTCGTACAAAATGAAAACTCCCACTACCAAAACGTATTCAAGTTGCTGTAAAGTTAAATCGTAGTAATGTAATCCCACAGAAGAATTTTTTTGTAATTATATGTAATCAATTTATTTAGAATGAACACTTATGCTATATTATATCTTTCTTGAACTTTGAAAATACGCAACTCTTGTATTGTACATGATATATTATATCTCTTTGCATGGGTATGAAGATGTCTGAGTCAGAGAAGCTCTTTTACAGAAAATTATAGGCAAAACAAATTGTACCTATTCGTATTTGTAGGCCCGCATTTTTATTACCATTAACAATTTTCTATAATCATTTAATGTTATTAAGGAATGCTACTTACATAATAACATTAAAGAGTGCGTTAAAAATGAATTTCGTATTAATTATAGTCATCATTAATAATTTCTACGCGTCATTCTAGTCATCTATTTATGTAGCCTTTGGTATCACTATCAATTTGTAATTGTACTCACTGTCCATGAAGCGAAGGTTGCGGGCGGGGAAAAAAAGGTACCAGTAGTATATAGCTTTCTAAACGACGGCAACACTTTCCTGTTTGGGACTGAAAGGACAAAAAATGCCTATGTTCCATTCCATGAGAAGTCAATGTCGTACTTTTTTATCCCATTTTTTATTACATAGTTTCCCTACCTTTCTGAGATTTTATGAAACCCAAAACCGTGTAGCAGCGGCCTTGGGGCCAAAAGCAGCACGAATTACTCGATACGATGCTTAAAGTTTCATATGAAATACAATGGAGATCTATCTGTACTTAATTATCTAATTAGATATTTGCAGGTTAATATAAAGTAGCAACTATTATTATGCAAGCTTAAAAAGTAGGATTTAAAAAGAGTGAGGAGCCGTTCATTATATTGTTGTAACGTAAAATTACGCACAAGCACAACATATACAAAGGCCAGTGTTTATTCTTTCCTAATTATAATCAAGCTGATGTTACTGTGCAACGTAGAGCAAGCAACTTTTGAAAGCTACATGCACTATACTACATTTGCTCACCGTTAGCCAATTCTACTCTGTATTGTTCATAAAAAGATTACGAGCAGCCAGGATTGTCGATAGTGATATTTTGATCTCTTTTGCCCCTTTTTCGAAATAATCTCCCGTTTAAAACCCGCTACCCATTTTGAAAGTTGTCTAATTTAAATTTCAACAGTTGACAGTGCAACTGATTTCAAAAGTGACTGCGTTCCATATGGGATTGGCCCTTTTATATAGTAAACGTGTATGGCATACGGAAATTAATTGAATGCAAAAAGTAGAGTAAGTTTTCTTTGCAAACACAAGATGAGAAGCACAGTAGTTATTCAGTTTGCCCCTTGTATCTCTTGAACGACTGTTACTTCAAACAATTGTCATAGTGTTTCTAGTGTTTCATTAAATGAGTTAAAATTAAAGTTTTATTCGATTAAAAATTTAGTACATTTCAAAATGTCTGGCGAAGAAGGGAAAAATGAAGGAGTTGCGGCTGAAGCATCTGAACAACAACAACCCCCTCCAGAGGAACCGTTGCCTGCGATTGAAGAAGTTGTGACAAAGGAAGTTGTGGAAGCCATTGTGAACGGATACGATGATAAGCTAGAACTAATAGACTACACTGCGGAGCTGGGAACGAAAGCTGGAGATAACTACATGTCCATAATGTATTCTTTGAAGATTGATATGAAAGTTAAATCCAGTGGAGTTTTTGCAAATCAAATCCACGTCATGCTAAAAACCATCCCAAGGAATGCATTTCGTCAGCAAATGATAAATGAGTGCTTAGCATTTGTCAAAGAAATCAAAATGTATGAACAAGTTTTGGAGGATTTTGTCAATTTCCAGGAATCAAAAGGTTTGTCAGAAGATGAGATATTCAGATGTTTCCCGGAATGCTACGCCGCAGTTCACAATGGAACAACGGATTATTTGGCGTTGAAAAACTTGAGGATTGAAAAGTAAATAATTGAATTTCAAAGAATGAATATTACGTCCAATAATTTTGGCTTTTGACCCAAGTAAAAAACAGTAGCAAACCATTACAGAAACCAAAAAATATCTATAAATATATTTTTTTCTAGATATGGAATGGGAAATCGCATTTTAGGACTGGACCAGGACCATACAGAGTTGGCATTAAAAAACTTAGCCAAATATCATGCTATATCCTTTGCCATGTTTCAAGGAGACTCTGAAAAAATTCTCGAGAAGTATCCATTCCTAGAGGAGAAAATGTTTATGTCACCAGAGAAAGTTCCGGAGCCCAGTAAAATGTTTATGTCGCAGTCGTATAAGATGCAGGCAGATTTATTAAGGAAGGAAAATTATCCAGAAGAGGCAGAATTGGTAGATTCCATCGTCACCACTGCGGATGCGTTCTTTGAAATGATGCACACTCTTACCGGGCCGAAGGTGAAATGGCCGGTAATAAATCACGGGGATTGTTGGACAAACAATATGCTTTTTAAGTACGACAAAGCAACCAAGAAACCCGTGGCTTTGAAGTTTATTGATTTTCAATTGGCTCGTGTCGGCTCCAGAACCTTGGACATCGGATACTTTCTTCACACTAGCCCTTCAATTGAACTTTATAATGAGAAAGAGGAGGATCTACTCCGGGTCTACCATTCCTCATTTATCGAATTCGTGTCCCGGCTGGGAATTTCACCCCAGGAACATGATTTGACATTTGAGAATTTGTTGGAGGAATTCAGCGAATTTCGGTTTTACGGAGTCTCCATGGGTTTCATGCTTGCACCAATGCTAGCTGCTGAATCTGCAGACGTTCCTGACATGGAGAACATCACTGAAGATATGATGAACGCTGAAAGCACTGAGGAGTTTTTCGGTGGAATGATGAAATCATCCATGGCTTTAAAGAAAATTAAAAATCTAAGTCAAAACCATTTGCCTAGGTGTAGAGGATTTGACAAAAAGTCAGACAAATGATATCACAATATCTTTAACTCCAACACAATTTTTCTTATTATTTTCACTCGCTGTCTTAAAGTATGTTTAGAGGTTACTTGGGACTATCGATCTCTCGTACCGTAGTAAATAATAATACCTAGTTGGTAATCGTTTTCACGTTTCAGAATTACAAAATATAGTTTTAACCTTCGGTAGGGCAGGGATTTTTAATCTTTAAATATGAATTGAAAAAAATTGTAAATGATATATATATAATAAATAAACCGATTAACTCTGTAGGCAATGAATTTTTCTGAATTTACAATTTAAATTTAAATAGCTACAATTATAATTAAGTATCAAAATATCAACTATGAATTATGCATGAGACGAAGTAATAATATTGATCGTAATATTACGTTACTGTAATGTTCACAGTATTTACGTTGCTATACTAATATTTCAAATGACGTTATGAATGTATCAAATTTGATGTAAAACTTTTATTGTATAAACTCTTCGTAAAACATGAAACTATGTCATTATATTAATTACAAAACCAAGTATTACATTTATTCGCGTTATTTCATAAACGCTTACATCTACCTGGTTATACTATATGGCTTTGTGTGTCTGCTTGAATAAACTGTGGCTGTTGTGAAAGAATGTATCGGAGCTAATAAATGCCTTAAAGTCTTAAATGTCATTATTCAGAATTTTATTTTAGCTGGGAATTATGGAATTAAAGCACATGGTAGACATTACATCTGGGTTAACAAAATCTGAGCAAGATTTTGTACGAGTCTTTTTCTGAAATTTTAACTAACCATTTTCAGGAAAACTGAAGCAGAGGTGCATTTAATTTCGCTCAGTTGGAATGCTAAAAGAGTTGATTGGATATAAATAGGATTGATTTTAATTCGTCTTATTTTGATTTTATTGTACAAATAATATTATTTGGCCGAAGTCAGCAAACATACAAATGAGCTTATTACGAACCTTTATCAAAGGCTGCTTTTATCTGTGTACAAAGTATCTAATAATAGCACATTTAGTAATACTATTTTAGCACAAATTATTATTTAGCTGCCAACGTAATCAATTATTAACTGTGTATTACAAATAACAAAAACGAAAATTAATGAAGAATATTACAATGCCAAATTTCTAATGCAGCCAATGACAACTGAAATTCATTTAGCATCGAAATATTAATAGAATATTTAAGCATATTATGCAGTATATCATTGAAAATTACCCTTAAATAGATATGAAGAAGATAACTAGGCATTACTACTTAACAGAGAGTTTTACAGAGTTATTACAATTATTAGTCGAGCCATTTCACTGGGATTAGTTTACACAATTTTTAGCACTATTTATTATGCAACGCACATCAATTTAAATGTGTAATAAAATAAATGTATTAATCTATTTACTAATTGTAAATATTGTATTCTATTATTTGAACTATTTTGATAGCAGCTTAAGAGATTCGGTTTTTAGGCACACAAATGAACAAAATATTAGTTAACTATAACAAAAAACATATAATTGCTTAACATCTTAATTACCACAATTACAAAAACGTAATTTAAACAATAGATTTAGCTCACACTAAGCACTGGAAACAGAAAGTTCATCATACCTCAAATGGAAAAACTCATATGCTAATCTCAATTTGTAATCATTATTTTGAAAAGATTTCTTTAGATTCACAAAATGATTTTAGAATTCAAAGAATATTTTCAGTTCAGAAAATTGTAACGAATAAGATAATATTCCGAATGCAATGCAATTTTATTATTCATCCTAACTGCTAAAAGAGCAAGTTGAATCCTGAGAGAAAAATACATAGTCGCCTACTACTTGTACTGATATTAAGTGGATAGCATTTGTTTAAAAAAACCATTCATTTCACTGCACTACAATTCGCATTAAATTGCTTAAATGAGTTTTACCCGTTCATTAATTTTTATAGAATCTATACCTACATTTTTCACATTAAAAATTAATTACCAAAAATTAGCATCTCTTTACAATCTGGTTGACGTTTTTAAATTACTGCTTCATTTAATACGTTTCAATATTTTTTCTCTTGTAATAGTTAACGTAGGGATCGAAATTGAACACAATAAAATATTTCCAGATTCGCCCTCCAACAAAAGATACAATCTGAATCGTTGTATCATTTTAATAGTTATCGAGATTTATTATTACATACATTTAATACATTGTGTTGCGATTTTTTTTACTTACTATTCGATTATGTCAATGCCAAAAAAAACTAGCTCTTAGTTGTTATGAACAAAAATATTATAAAATTCGTTTCCTTAATTTCGATTAATTTCTATGATTGTTTAGGGCATGCCACCGGAATAAATTTCATAATGATATTTCGGTTTTTACCACAGATACTAAATAATTAGATTAGTATAGTTGTATTGGACGGTGATAGTTCACAAGTCGCAACATATTCTAAATATGTTTTAGTGCATCACATTTCATTCTTCTACCTTTCAAACACCATAACTATAATTGTATTCACATTATCAAACAATAACTTCATAATTGTAACAACTTAATGGCAATTATTTGTATTTCCTTATATCATATTACTCTCAAAAATCCATTCATTAACTATTCGTACACACATTTGGAGAAAATATTAATTAATTTTATGCCAAGGTCCTTTAAGTTTTTTCTATTTTCAATTAGGAATATGAATTAAAGATTTTATTACTAAGAACTGCAGAGTCGAGTTAAAAGTCGACAGCTAGAGCAAGAATTATTGGACGGTATTATACTTGTACGATTGCAGGCGATTGTAAACTAAAGAAAAGTCGAGTATGCATTTTGATTACTTCATGACAAACGCTTCCTTCAACCAACTTCCAAATGGCTTTGAACCTTTCATGAACAATTTGGCATTTTTTAAAGACAGTGTACCAGCAGTTGGAGAATTGGCTTGAGATTGCTCACTCTGTTCCATTATGCGCTGCTCAAAGATTCCTGCAAGTAAACAACGTCATTATAATTAAAATAAATATAATTGGAACAAAGTAAAGGCCATTTAAATTTGAATACATGTGTAGTCCCTGCATCACAACTTACCATATTTATGGGCATTTTTTAATCTTAATTCTAGAAACTCATGGAACATGGATGTCTCGGAAAACCATTCCAAAAAGTTTTGAGTAGCTTTTGAGTCGCATTGTTTTGCAAAATTTTCTCGCTGTAAGGATATCAAAATACAAAAATTAGCAACTGTGTAGACTATAAGTGCAAGTGTCATGACTGTTAAAAATTTCAATTGCAATTTACATCAAAAATCTTTGTCCCATCCTGCTGTACAATGAAATGACTGGAGAAATGACCCAAAGTCTCAGCAAACATTCGAATGAAACATTCACTGATCAAAACATTTTTTGTCGATTCCTTCTGATCAGCTAAGTTAAGAACAAGTTGGAGAGCATCCTTTAATTTCCTATTGATTCGCTTGGGGAGTATAGTAGCTTCATCTCCCACACAACTTAGTACTTTATTGCCATCCAAATCTACCACGATGCCCTACAATGCATATTTTTGTTAATTACATTAATGTCATCTTGATTAATAATTGCAAAAAAACTACAATATAGAAAAGTTTGTACATCGTCTAATGTTTTGTCCCAAGGAGTTTGAGAGCTGCGTAGGACACCAATTAAAAATGGAGCAGGAGCATCCAATACATCTGTCATGCTCAATGGCAAAATAGGTACAAATGTATGCTGCCAAGTAAAAGGGTATAACATAGATTCCAAAGCCTCCAGACCCAGAGATAGATTGCTATTGACATATGAATACAATATACATACATTAAATACATTATGAAATCAGTTATATAAAATTTACATTAAATTTAACAATAAAATTACCTCAAGGCTCTGCTAATAAGTACAACTTTACGTTCCAGCAAAAGCGAACCAAATAATTTGATTACAATTGACAAATCTATTGTGGAAAGCAGAGTGACTAAGTCGCCTTCGTCCAAACGATGATCAGCTCTTCGTCGCAAAGTCACAGATTTCGGGGAAACAGTCAAATTCTTATAATATTGAATGGCACCTTCATGATAAATCTCTTCTACAATAGGCTCTTGAACAGTAATACTTTCACCGGGATTTGGAAATGGTCTTTTATACAGTTCTTCCATCCAGAAGTGTTTCTGGTACTCGCTTAAACCATGTCTTGAAGTTATTTCTCTTAACACCTAAATCACAATTCAAAAATAAATAAATTAAAATATTACTATTTAGTACTATTTTTATTTTAGCTTGTTAATACAATTTTTCCTGTTATTAGGTATAGGTTTAAGGTAATGATTTTGTAATTAAAAACTACCTCCTTATAAAATCCAATGGCACGATGTGAGCTGATAAGGCAATAAGTAATCGGGATACAAATAGTTGCTCCTTCCGGGAGAATTCGATAGCAGCACCCGTATTTTCTGGATCCTCGTTGGTCAGTTATAGCTAAAGTATAAAACTGAGCCGTGATACCTTCATGACATGGCCACTCCAAGGAATCCGGGAAACAAAACTGCTCTACACCATCTGCTAACTTCACCTATTACAAATACATCAATTTTGTCTTACACAACTCACAACAGAATGATCAAAATGAACTATTTTTGTAGACTATTATTTCAGTTTAAATTTTAATTACATTAGACGGATATATTTCTCTGATGTAAGGATGGTATGATCCCTTGTATGGATCCCGATTGAGTCCAACAACCAATAGACATTCAAAAAGCGGCTCTCCATTATGCGGTGGTTTTTTACTATTCTGTATCATCCGATGAAGTGAAGCTCCTAACTCTTGCATTCGGATACTAGAGACTCTACGAATATATCCTTTGCGGGCTTCGACAACCTAAAACAAATTAATTATGGAGAAGACAATGTTTAATGCTTGGTCACACTCTCACATCTATCGTTTTACTAGAATTATTTATTTAAGTAATAATACCTGTCTAGCAACGTTAGATACTTCCATGTCGTTTTCACAGTCGCTGTCACCAGTATCAGTGGTGCTGTCTCCCATAGGAGTGTCACATGAAGACAAACTATCTGAACCTATTTGTATCCCAGAATCTGTACTGGAAGTTGCATCTTTGCTATTTGGACCCGCCGCAGGAAACAGCTGATTCATTAAATTTTGAATCTAAGGGAAACAAAAAGCAAATAAATTATTTTGTTTACATTGAATTTTATTTTAATTTATGTCTACCATTGTAGTGTCGTTGACACTTGATAATGGAGTATCAATTTGCGAGACCAAGCAGCAAAAGAAAAAGTCTTCACGCCGCCTAAAGGCTTAGCAGCCCCGCACAGTTAAAAACGCTTTTTTAAACAAAAATGACCAATTTGGTGAGTTGAGTAGTGACAGCATCGAAGACAAAAATATTGCTCAAACAGTTCGGTTCCCGAATGAAATTCTCGGACACACGTGTTCTAACACAATGAGCGCATCCGCATTACATTACCCAAGTTGAAAGAAACTATTGCAGTAACCTTCATCAACGTGGTGTTATGCGTTGTTGACAAAATTCCCCACTGCTAACAATTTCTGTGCCCAATTCATATAAGATTATATTATACTTTTTGCTAGTGTACATAACTACACCATATGCACAGGGCGTGTTACTATACTGTGATATGGTGTAGAACTTAGCCCCGTTGCCAAAGTTGTAGCGATGTTGTCCCATGTAACGTTGTAGCCAGTCAGTGGTCGGCCTCGGCCTGGCACGCACAGTCTTTGTAATACATTGTATTATGAAAAGGCCGAGCCGACAAAACATGCGCAGAGCTCTGTTCTTCTCTCCCATCAGGAGAATTTCCAGCCACCGGTGCGGTGGCTGCAAATTCTCCTTATGGGATCACGTGGTGACTCATATCTCAGTTTGAATTTTTATTGACTGTCAGAAGCCCTGCTGCTCATGTCACAAATCTATCATTGACTATTGCATATTATTAGTTCTGCTTTTGTTCCTATTCCAGCTTAGCCTTTTGTGAATTTTGTAATCTCCAATTAAAAACTGCCATTCCATAATTTCCTAACTCTACATTTAAAAATCGTTTTTCTTTTTTTTTGAAAGGAGTAAGTAAATATAGATAAGATTATAAGATCCTATAAGTAACAACGTCTGCCTCAAAAACGCTTGCATAGTCCACTTGGTCTCTTAATACTTCATTACATAATAGGTACTGACACTCAGTTTATTAATAAACACAATTAAGGATATTTTTTTTACCGAGTGTTGAATTCCAGAACGGAAATGCTTGTTGGGAGTGGAGTTGCTGTTTTGTGTATTTGTGGAGGAGTTGCTTGAGACAGTGGAGTCTAAACTAGGGTATCCTAAATTATTTGGCATATGTGCCACGGTATTTCGCCGGGTATTGTTGGCGCATCCAACGTGGTTCAGGGCCCATTCAGATTTGGATTTTGTACTCAGGTGTTCTTCGTTCTGAGGTTGGCTAACGTTGTCGTTGCTGGAACTTTCTCTTAAGGTCATATTGGCATCTAAGTAAGTCTGCGGAATATGTTGATAGTCGTGTGGAAGTAAAGAATGAACACCATCCCGTTCGCCTGGATATTTTACCCAGTCTCCAGGAGAAGATTGCTTTGTGTGCTTGCTATTTACGACATTTAAAGGTGCATTTTTGATTGTAGCTACATCATTTAGCTTTTCCAGGCCGAATTGGGAATTTCTGTTGGCATTACTTCGAACTCCTTCTAAATTCGCGTCCTTAAAAACGAATGCTGCGATTTCATTTCCGATTGATTGTCTTAAACGGCCATTTTGACGGTAGTCTGTCATGGCATTCACCATATCTGTGTCCATAGCAGACGGTCTAAGCCGACTTTTATTTCTCACAACAATTTGAGATTCTGTTTTCGAGCGTGTCAAAACAGGATGAACCAATGCGTTGGGATTTCCTGCAACGGGATTGTTGAATTTAGCTCCCTCAAAACTTTTATTTTTAGGAATCTCTGCTTTCATCTTCTGATTATGATTTTTAGTGATTTTGGCTGAATTCGTTTGCGAAGCGTTAGCTGTAGCGAACACATAAATATCCTCATTAGCACCCGTTAATTTGTTATTGGTTTTATTACTGCTGTTGGAAATTTTGCTATTATTCGCCACGTTAACTGCAAATGGGTGATCGATATGAAAACGAGTATTATTGTGTGTAAGCACATTGTTTGCACTAGCAGTTTTTACTGGAGAGCTCCCTGAGTGGCAAAACCCATTACTCTCTTTTTTAGGGTTCACATTTCCTTTGACTTTTCCTCCGTTGTTAGTGTTTTGATTGTCGGAAAGTATGTCATAGAGAAAAGTGCGTGGCGGTTTTTCGGGCGGTGGACATTTTGGAAGCACAGGAGGTTGAGGTGGAGCATCTTTGATCAATACGACTGGTGGCTCTTGTTTTTTATGACTGCCTGACTCGTAATCGTTGACATATCTGACCTGATTCTCTGACAACACTCCATATTGAGCATCAGCCATAATCACGCCACTGTTTTGCGGAATTAGGCGTGCTACGTGTTGATGGGACATGGGCGGGTTCATATTGGGAGCTCGGCTCTGATTTTGGATATCAAAATGTGGAGGCAAATAATTTCCTGATTTCTGGTTTGGCAGTTGAGAAGAAGAATCTGACCTTTGGTAAGAAGTGACAATGTTGGAAGGGTTGTTGCCAACCGCCAGAGATTTCGAATGGTCGTAATTAGGAGGCTGAACGTGAGATTGACTCGGCCGAATACAGACACTGGCCGCCCTTTGAGCAGATCTCTCATTCACACTGTTGTCCCCGATTCCAGGGGAGTTGGAAGTTACACTTGTTCCCGATGCATCCAAGGATTTCACTCTCTCCAGAACTAATTTCGTTTTGACGAACCTTGAATCCACACAGTCAACTAAATCTTTCTGTCTGAAGGCGTTGCTTCTTTTGACACGGCCGTAGACTCCTGAGGAGGAGCATGTGGAATTGGAGGCTGAAGACTGCTGAGTATTTGAATGGATATCAGAGCTACTAAGAATATGAGTATTAGCTAGATCGCCGTCTAATGTATGCTGATGAACATCTTTATCTACATTGCTGCGAGCTACGAATGGAATGTTATTATTAGGAGAGCCACGATTTTCTATCTCGCATGCTAATCCATTATTTAAAACGTCTGTTCGCAGCGCAGAATCGTTTTGAACTAATGAATATCGCGATTCTCTTTGCATTAATGTTGCATCTGTATGCAAACTAACCGAGTTACTGACGTAAATCCCATTTCGTCTATTTCCACTCACGAAAAGACCGTCTGAAGTTATGCAACTTCTGTTTCCTTCATTCCCAACATTTTCTGGACACAGACTATTTCTGTTCACATCTGCCATCAGCCCGTGCGACATTTTCGTCTTCCGAGTCTCCGCTTTACACACAACGTTGTTCTCAACACTCGCATGGTTGTACATAGATGCCCTGTCCGGTTTCTGGTCCATTTGGTACCACTGATACTGGGGGCTGCTTGAAGGACCAATCATCTTTAGCGATGACGGGGCTGCATATTTGTTATCCCCCTTCCCCAATGCACAATTCCCTGTGTTCTCATGACTGTAGTTACCAAGTACTTCAAACTGCTGCCGAAGTGACTGCACCTTGTTCCCATCCATCTGAATTCACTTCATTCAATCAGAAGTCAAGTCTATTATCTGCAAAAATAAATATAGGTAATGCAATCAAACATATACAATATAATTTACACATCATTTGTACATACCAGAAACTACAATGTTGAAGGTGAGGTATTGAGTCAGAAACCAATAAATAACTGTGCTTAAAAATACACGAATCTTAATTTTACATCGATTAGCTATATAAGTATAAAATATTTTTGTTATCTGTTTCCAATTTTTAAATAAATTCTGCAGCTGTAAAGACAATTAAGAAGTTGTAAAGGGATTTCCTAGCAATCATAGTCAGAACATAAAGGTTTTATTGAACTGTTACACTCACAAAGTTTACACATTTATTAGTTTGTACTGTGTGTAGTGAAATTATCCTCAGAAATACCTTATAGACGTAAATAAGTTATATTGTAGTAATTTCCTAGAAATTTTATTTCCTTTTAAACATCATTGCCAATAGCGACATGTAGCCTTCAAGTTTTTATTAATAATACTTTATTAGGTTCTAAAAATATATTTATACAAATATCCTAATAAATAGCAACGACTATCCGTCTACAACCCATCTACCTCAAATATTGATTTTTAAATCCTGAATTAATCCAGTACCTATTATTATTTGCCGATTGCTGTGTCATTACTTTACTATTACCTACCGCAATCATTCAAAGCTGAACATTTTAGGCCACATCCTTATCATACTACAACTGATTAATTAGATGACGCAGTACAATACTTTGCATTAGTATGCGCTTTTTTACGTCATTAATAAGTTACGTAGTTGTTGTAGCTTATATAGATGACTAACGAAATGAAATGAACTGGATACGCGAAATAACGTCTTGTATATCAATTGGCAACTTAGTTTCTTTCGCTTAATTACTACTTATCATTTTGGTTAGCAAAAAAAACTTAAAAAAATAAACAATAAATTTATTCCAACTAATTCATAAAAATTTAATTATACCTTTTTCTAAAAGCGGCGTAGTTGCTAACTACATTGAAAATTACAAGAAGATTATTTTAGGATCTATATGTTGTTTTGTTGCTAATGAATGACTAATGACTTATGTAATTTCCTAGTGTGTTTGTGCAACTCTGGTACCCTACTATAATGATTGGGTTCTCTTAGTGTTTAGTCATCAACTCCTCATTCTCATTTGTAGTGCAAAAATAATTGAAGCACTTGTTTATCCAGTCTTAGATTAGACTAACATATCTAAATATTTAGAATACTTAACAAAATAAATATACCATTTATATGCTAACATTAGGGATCAGTGAGCTAAATACCACATAACCGTAACAAAACAAGGCTGAAAGATTATATTTTATCTATCATTTTTTGGAACGTTCACAAACATAAACCTGTTAGTACACTAATTATGCACTTACTAACTTATTAAAACTTCTGTATGAATAACAAATAACTTATTGTTAGCAGGGCGCCCAAGCCCATAGTGTTTTCTAAATAAAGTTAAACTTCATCAAGGAATTATAATGATGTAATTAGCAGTTGTACTTCTATTTTTAGCCTTC
>JABASI010004003.1:0-15008 GCA_019776505.1 Tomocerus nigrus | reverse complement strand
ATGACAAAGTTTTAAGAATAATGTTAATAATTTGTCATGGAAATAAACAATTAATTGGAGTAGTCTGTTTGCAATAATTGACCAGTCCGAAAAATGTCAGATTACAGCAAGGAACCTAGACTACCACCCCCCTCCCTGATTACAGTATAGTAGAATGATTTGCAAATGTCTCTCTAAACCGGGAGCCGGCAGTAATAAAATGAGTGTATTGGGACATTGCCATTTTGTATTTGTCATTCCAGTATCGTGACTTGCACGAAACATTTTATAAAACCTGTTGAAATATTTAAAATGAGTTTGACAACAATGGCTACGGCTAATAGTGAGGCTTCAAATGAGCACGTATGCATGATTTAATGTTATACATTGAAATGAATTAAGATTTAAGATGGTTATTTTAATGTATCTGATATTTTCGTTTTTGAATAGTCACGATTGAAATGTTTTTTTGATACTAGTATCTCACTTTTATTTGTATTTGTAAAAGTTCCCATATTTATCTGAAAAAATATTTTGCAAGGTCGATTCGAAAACCAAATGGGATGATCAGGGACCTTTGCCGCCTCCAGATTACTACATTTATGATGAATACGAGTGGATGGTCAAGGGGAATAAATTTCTGGAATCTAAAGAGTTTTCACCTGTTTCCCGAAATGCGATCGAAATTGCATACAAGATTTTCTTAGAGAGGGACTTGCGAAGCTATTTGTATACTAATTATGAGCCTGAACGAAATTCTCCTGATGACAAACAAGTGGATTTGATATGCCTAACAAGACGACCTCCATGCTACGTACTTTTTGGCAAGCCAGGTGTTGGGAAAACCACTTTGGCTGCTAGATTGGCTCAGAAATTGAATGCAGTTCATATCAGCGGTGATTAGAATCATAATATTCAATTCGTAGTATATTTAAAAACGATAGTCGGATGGATATCTCCCATTAACTGCCAATTTATTTTCAGCGGTGAATGTATTGGAGTTTTACAAGACTCGTGAGCCTGCTCACGGAATTGATGTTAAGGAAATTTTAAACTCCGGAGGAACTGTAGATGATATGATGATATTACAATTGTTTGATCGGAGAATCAAGGAAATGGATGTTCTCCACAGGTGGCTTTTATTTTAATGCTGCAATTTCGTTTTACTGTTCATATATTACTAAGAATTTTGTTTTCCAGGGGATACGTTCTTGACGACTTTCCATTACTGGTGTCAGAGCAGGTTCCTATTCAGCAACAGATACAGATACTTCAAACTTTTGTTCTCGTTCCCGACTTTGCTATAGTATTCTATGTAAGATAGATCTGCGTATATAACATTACGTAAATATATATTGTCTCTAATTTATGTTTATCTTAATCACGCATCATCGCAATCCTTTGATACAGATGCAAGATGTCGACATATTCAAGAGACGGATTGATCAAAAATTCGATCCTGAAACTCAACAGCTGTACATCAAAGCTCAATATGACAAAGTTGCTACTGAAGATGAATACAAATCAAATGTTAGATCTCCAGTAAAACCCACATCTAAGAATTCTACCTCTACAAAAAGTGAATCTCGTAAAGGTGGGAGCAGCACATCAACAGATGTAACCAAAGACGTTTCCTACCATGGCTCAGATGTTGCAGGGGTACAAATGAAAACTACGCATTGCAGATTTCTTGAAAATATTATAACATAAAATTATAGCTGTATTCTTTTGGTACCAAAGAATACAATTTATTCTGTAACACAATTGTGGCATATTTTCTTCCTGGAATAGTTCAAATTGCACCAAGGGGAAACATTAGACGGAAGTAATGACTTCCCCCCGATCAGCTTTGGCACACATGTTCGTTTAGTATCTCGACTGGAAGATAATTCCATATTAGTCAATGACGAGCTGGAGAAGTTCAGAGAAGCATCGATATTCATTCAAGAATTCGTGGATACTTTAGATAAGAGAAAGATATTGGAAGTTAATGCTTACATGCTGCCATCGATCGTATTTAAGGTATTATGATTTTTGGAAACCATTCACAAAAATAGTGTAAATCTGCAAACATTGAATTTATTCTGATATGATTCTGATGACTGCTGTAGAAAGTATGGAGTTATTTAGAAGGCTATGGAATAACTCCTAGTCCAGTTCCCTCGCAAATTATACGCCCTATGAAAAGGGTACTGGAAAGTTACCGAAATGTCAATGATCAGGAATTTGATGGAGAATCGTGCGAGCCTGATGATGGAGATATCGACTGGGAGGCATCATACAGAGCAATTTCCGTTAGAGGAACCATTGATCCACGATTTAGGTGGATATTTCAACTTCAACTCAGAATTTTATTCTCATTTAATCAAAAATAGTATTTTCCAAAAACAAGTACGACAGATCCTAAATTGAGTTATTTGCATGGCATAAAAACAACTATCTTTACAGGTGGAGGATTTCTCTGTGGAGAAATCTGTGTCCTGTAGCATTGAAACTAGGAAAGTCAATCGCAGGACGCCCTGAGTTTGCTGTGAGCTTTTTGAACAAAGCTTATTTTCTGTCCAGTCAAGAAGCAGTTGAGCAGTTCATTAATAATCCCCGTCCATTTCTTTTGCCTGAAATGCCGACGAGTCCTGTGAAATATTTCGTCATTGGACATCCTCTCTCTGGCAAATCTATGATTGCCAAAGAAATTGCGACTTTATGTAGTGCAGAAGTTGTCGATATGAACAAAGAGATCGTGAAACGCTATGACCAAGTAAAATTTGATTATTTACTCCGACACAAAATTCAGATTACATTTGATGCTATAAGAATCGTTGAACGAGAAAACAAAGCGTTTTGGAAAAGAGGAGAACGAAGTCGAAGGAAGGAAATGCATAGTTGGATAGATGTAAATGTTTATTCTTGAATTTATAGGCGATTTTAAGTAGCAGATTTGTATCTTAATGTGAAGACTTTAATATATTGGAGATGTTAATTAGATTTTTGATTATATTCAACAGAAACATTTAAAAGGAATTGTAACCAGTGTGATCTTGCTCGCTGTAGAAGACGAAGAAGCAAGAAGTGCAGAGAGAGCTAAAACGCTGGCAGACAGCTACGACCATAAAATGGGAGAGCCTTATATGGGAAGTGGTAGCTGTCAAGTTGATAGTCGATTTAGGAAAGGATTCTCTTGGGAAGCTTTTATTAAAGAATGTCGTGAAGGGAAAATCAACTGGACACACCAAGAGCGTTTAGAACTTGCTGTAGATTTATTCAAACAGGGAAGACTCTATTACAAAACGATTTTTCACCCTAAACGTGGTGAGCAAGAGGGGGAAGGAGATGGAGAAAGTCTTGAAAAGCTAAGCAAAGAATACTCTAGTGACAATTCGGCTGAGGATGACGAAGAAACTGAGGAAGATGATGAGGGCTCTGAAGGCGCTTCGAATAAGGATGATTATAATAGAACTAGTAATGAAAGTGGCGAATCGGAAGAAAAATCAGATGATGCAAGTGATGATGTTAAACTGCTGGTCGGACCCAATCAAAGACCAAAAAGGAGATGTAAAAAGAAGAAGAAATGGCCAGAAAAGGAACTTATGATTTCGAGAGATACTTTAGAAGGGATCTCGCCTGCATTATCTTCAATTTTGGATGCCGACGAAGAGCTCGAAGGTCCATATATTATTCATAAAATACTTTTTTTTGCAATGAATTATCCATTTTAAACTCCAATCATTCTTGTAAAGAATCGATCATGTTGCGTTTCCCTACTATCCCTCGGGAATTGGTTGAATCTGTGCCGAAACCTGACAAGGTGAATGAAAAGCATCCCGTCGTGTACGATATCATTGCTAGAAAAATGAAAGCAGTAGAAGAAAATTCGAATGAGGCAGAAATATACCTTGAGATATTGAGACGGGGAATTTTGGAGGCCGAGTCGAGATATCGAGTAATGAGACCTGGAGGACCATTGTTAGCAAATATTATTTTATGCTTTATGGCTGTAATTAACATTGATGCAAAGTCCCAAATGGTATGTATAAACATTTTTCATGCATGCATTCTACAGGACTGGGGGATGGGTTGTCGATAATCTATTGCCCGATATTGACAAATGGAGACTGATTCTTCGAACACATGATGTAGCCCCGGATCAAGTTATTGTACTCGTTGACCACTCCCCAAATTACGAAAACATTTTTACAAGACTGAAAAGACTATACAGAAAATTACACTCAAAGTTGAAAGGTACTATTTGTAATTGTGAAAGGAAAATGTAAATTTCCTCCATTTTAATTGTCAATTCTTTAGTGTTCGGGTTATTCGGTTACCTGATGATATTATATCATACATAGACAAAGCAATTTTCTACACTTACCGATATACTTAATACAATAGTTATTAATCTGCTCCATTAATTAAATGCTGCTTAAAGATGCCGATGCAGATGGTCTTAAAACGGCGAGTGCAACAAAAGGTGAGATTCCTGGAGAAGCGGACCCTTTCGATAACGAAGGAGCAGTGACAGTAATTGCAAGTAGCACACGACAAGAGGACTTATCAGTCGCTGAGACGGCTGAGACGTCCGATTTGTCATTCATGGAAGTTATCACTGAGTCATCAGATATTCCGGAAGATGCTCCATCACTGGCTATGCTCGTTGAGCGTGATGCAAGAAGACAGCAGTCAGTTGCAGGATCCAAATGCACTTCTATTGAGGATATTATTAGAACAGTAGGAATATCCATGAAAGAAGGCCCCGAGGTAATTGAATTATATAGATCAGATAAACCTGAAAGTAGGAAAGGAGGGGTGAAGTCTGAAGAAATCTCTAAGGTAGCTATAAGCCCCAACAGTGTCAAAAAGAATCAGATGCTGTCATCAAAAAGGCCGAATTTTGAAATGGGAACTTACGTTACCGACTCTCAAAAACAAATTAAGTGCTCGGAAGTGACAATGACGAAAGGAGGACAAATTCTGGAGGACAAAGGAGAGTCATCTCATCCAAATCACCCTGAAGATTTTCCAGAATTTACTCACAAGCCTATCGGGTTGATAGCTCATCCTCTTCAAAGTTCCCTAAAAGGCAATGAATTTGGTGGAGAAGTGGATAATAAAACTCCCAGTGGATTGCTATCATTATTAGATTTGGAGTTAATGTGCGCTGAAGACGCTGGACCGGAAGATCCTTGCGTCTTGGCCAAACAGAATGAAGAACCAGGACAGAAAGAAACGTCACATCCAATTTCTGGAAAGCGCCGTTTCATGATGGAAGTCAGACAATTTGAACTATTTTGGAATATGGTCATACCTGTCTTGAATGAGCAAGAAATTCGCTACTGGGAGATGGGTGTTGTTGACGAGGATACAGTTAAAGAAAAGATTTCCATTATTTTGGAGGAATTGCAAGCCCGTTTCAGAGACTATCCTATCGAAGCAGATAAAGATCTCTTAGGTAAGATTTACTGTAAAATTCAATAAAGTATTTGATTCTTAAATATTAGAACAAACAATGAATGATAGAAGATAATTTTGGCAAATAAGGTGACGAAGAGGCAGATGCTAGGGAATCTCTAAAGCGATGTGGTAATCCTATAAAACCCCTAAGACGTTATCTCCAGGAGGCTGAAGATGAAGATGTAGAAGAAGAAGAGTATGAAGAAGAAAGCGATAATGCGGGTCCAGAGAAAAGTGAAGGCTTGATTATGGAAGATACTGACCCATTAAGTCCTTTGGAAGCGAAGCCAGATATTTACCGCGAAGCTGCCGAGAGTATTGAATCTCTGAGATTATTCGGAGAATTTAAAGAATATTGTCCCGTCACTTTTGCAGAAAAAGGTATTCTCCGCAAAGGGTTTCAAGAGAATGCTGTCAAGTATAAACATCGTCTTTACTACTTTACGGATTCAGCCTGCAAGGCAAGATTTTTGATGAACCCACGGCGTTTTGTACCTGATGATGTCACGAAGAAACCCCCTGTTCCTCGAATTTGTATCACTGGCTCACCAGGTTGTCAGCAAGAAGAAATTGGACTGGCTTTGTCCAAAGAATATGGCATTTGCTTTATTAATTTCCGTGAACGATTGCACGATTTACTAAAGGCACGGATGGGGAAGGAAGTTGGCCCCGCAAAGACAGGGGTCATTGTTCCCCTTTATAGAACGTACATTTTATTAATCCTTCGTAATTTCATCTCACCCAAATATAATTCATACAAACCATTGACTAATATGAAAATATGACTTTTCTGTAGTATGAGTATGATCGCGAAAGCAGCCTCTCGGGACGATATGCTGTCAAACGCAGCTTATTTTGATGGACATGAGGAAGAGGATTCCGGAGAGTCATCAGATATTATATATTCTCATTCTGAGAAATTTCAAGATGGCAGTGTTCACGATGTTGTTCTTCAAAGTCTAGGGTTACTTAATACAGCAAGAGTTGCTACCAATCCACTCTCAAGTATATCAAGAACAGAAACTTTAGCAAGAAGAAAATGGCAACAGTTGTCTAAGAAAGAAATTCAAATCAAAGCATTTCTTGAAAATGGGACTCAACTACCCGACAGCATTTTGGATGAATTCATAGCACCTTTATGGAGTCAGAAACCGTTTACTGATGTTGGATTTATACTGACAGGTTTTCCTAATACAGAGTATGACAACGAATATCTAGTCAGCAAAGATTTAATTCCAGAGCAGATATTCATCTTGGAGGTATTCATTAATGATTTCGCAAGAATTTTTGTTTTCTTCAAGAATTTTTTAATGTTAGGCTAAAATTTTGATATTTGCAGTGCAACCCTTTGGTTATTCGAAATCGACTGCTGATTGAAACTGTCGATCGTTGGCATCAGCAAAATAATCCTAGTGGCAAGAGAAAAGTTTCAATAGCGACTCAAGAAAAATTGATGCCTATGGCCACTAGAGGAGCCAGTGGCCAGGGAAGACATATTAACAGTGCTGTTTCCGGAAATTCCAGCATGAAATCCGATTTTATTACATTTGAGTATCAACAAGAAGGAAGACCGGAGATTGAGGAATTCGTTGAGGACACTTGGAGTTATAATGATACTATTAGCAAAAACATATCCGAAGCTCTTCGTCATTACCACAATATTTATTCGAAGGATATCATAATTATGAAGGTACGCTATTCATCGAATACGTAATAATTTTCACTTATTTTGAATAGGTAATCATTGTTAATTTTTTTGAACATTTCACATTTAGAAATCTTTAAATAGAGCTAGAGTTGATTGGACAGCTTATAAAGCCGATTTAAGTCTGGTTGCTACAAAGAATAGTTTGATGGAAAAGTTGCATTCAATGCTAAAGTATAGGTAAGCAGGATTACGGGTAGTTTTAAAATTGTCAATTATTGTTAAAAATTAAAGAAGTACATTAATGGGGTGTGCTATTTCAATTTCAAATACCCGAATCATTACTGTTATTAAGGTCCAGTATTTTGGAGGCTACCGTAGAACTCAATTTTCATCAAGCTAACGCTCTCATTTCCGGAGGATTTTTTGAATTAAGCAAATTCAGACGATGGTGTCCGGTTGAGGTTTACATTTTATTTCAAGGATTTCGAAAGCATAATTTGGGTTGTACGTTATAATTGTTATAATTTCAGATTGCTAAAGGAAATGATGCTATTAATATGTGGTTCTCCAGAACTTTGGAGAAAGTACCCATACTTCATAGAAGATATGTTTATTTTACTGGTAAGAAATATCGTGATAAGGGATTTGACACGGGAGCCAGTACTAGGGCGAGCTTTCCATTTATTAGATTTGTATCTTATTACGCTGGTAGACTTTCACTTTAGAAAGTGAGCTAAATGTATTTCAGATACAAAAGATATGATAATCCAATATAGATAGGTATAGTATTTTCATTTACTCATCATGCGTGTATAACCAGATTAGGCCTATAAGCATATAACAAAGCACGTACGGAAAAGGGATACCTTAATATTATGTATCTCATTCATCTGCTAAAATTCAGAGATAAGCATCAAGTTAATTTTATAGTAAATGTTATTGTTAAAGTATTGCTTGAGAATTTTATTCTTCTATTCATGTAGCCGGTAAGGAAAACGCAGCTCGTTTCAAAGAAAATGTTGCGGAACTAATAAAGACAAAATCGCCAACGCCCGCTTATCCATTGACAGTTGTTGTTCTTGGAAATCCTAATTCTGGAAAGACTACTGGTATATTAAATAAAATTGTAAATCTTTCTGCAATAGTAAAAATGCTGTGCAAGCATAATTTACATGACACAACTTTTGAACAGTTGCTCAGAGGCTTGCAGACTATTTTGGGTTTGCTTATATTTCTGGGACGACTATGATAAAAAATATTTTGAAACATTCATCAAATCACAATATATCTGCATCAATCTCAGCAAATAAACTAAAAACTGCATTTAATGCCTCTCAAAACATGATAACTGCTGATGAAGTTCTTTGTTATCTTGAAAACGGAAAGGAAATCCCTAATTTCATATTATATAGAGTTTTGGACTTAGCACTAATGGATCCACGGTAAATTACATATTTTCAGCAATCTTCTATGATATCTATCAAATATTGGTGAAAAACTGACTTTTGTAATTCTTACCTTCTCAATACCTATGTTAGCAAGTTAGCATGTATAAAGCTCGCACATGCTCAAAGTTCAAATGCTTTTGTCAAGTGCTAGTTCTTAGGGATAATAATAATGTAGGTAATATAATACTTTTATTAGTACGAAACGCTTTGATCATTAACTTTTTCATGATCATCAGAGCGCAACATCACGGTGTCATTTTTGATGACTATCCAGACTCTCAGCAATTACATGACTTTATTGAAAGGGGGGCCATTCCGGCAGTAGTGGCTAAACTCAAATTGGATATTAATGAGGCTTATGAACGAAATATGAAAAAATTTACCACCACACACGAGTAAGAGAGAGATATACCAAGATATTATACATACAATCATGGGTTTGCATATATACAAAGTGAATAAAAAAAATGCCACTGTTGCGTATTGGTTGTCTTTGTTTGCAGTTTTGAAAGCCCGACAGTTGAACAACTACAGTTTATGATAGATGCAACTGCCATGTATGACGAGAAGCTGAAAACATCATATGATTGGTAAGCATAGAGCACAGTCCATTATTTCCTAAATGGAGGCTTCTATCTTAAACTACGATTATTAGAACAAGTCTTCTTGCTCCCTCCTTTCAAGGAAAGCAATGGCAAGAACACTTGACATACAGTCGAGTTTTTAACACTTGAAACATCACGAGGTATTATGCTCCGCCTTTTCCATAGTAATGTACGTGCGCGTACATACCTTTGTATAATGCAAGTTGCACTATGGTAAAGGCGGAGTAGGCGGAGCATAATACCTCGTGATGTTTCAAGTGTTAAAAACTCGACTGTTTTATTGTACTTGTTTTACTGTTTCTTTCTACCATGGATTTTTTTCTCATATTATTACGGAAGTTGCCATTTCTCAGACTACTTCCTCTTTTCCTGTGCTTGCTAGTTTGCTTTCACCACTCCAACAACGTGCAAAAATCATTTGCACGTTGTTGACAGTATCTGTATCTATATTTAATTTGTTAATGTCGGCCGTGCGGTTTCAGGACTCTATAGCTAGTGACTATAATATTATAAGAAAGAAGGCATGAAGTATAATATGCTAACCACCAATTGTTATATCATTGATGCCTGTTTTACGATGATGTTTTGAATCCACCCTTCGATAATGGTAGGGGTTGTTTTTAGGGGTGCTGATAATGATTCTGGAATAAATGTGAGTTAAATATAGTGATGGGGCAAAAACCCGGGCAAACCAGGTGGGGGCAATTGCTCTTGCATAGCTGCTGTTTGTGAGACCAGAAAGTTGGTCTTGCAGAGTTGACAACTATTTCTATGATTTGGCTCTGTATATATACAACGGCCTTTAGGCCACCGAGCAAGTGACAATAATACAGTATGTGTTAGGAGGGACAATAGACCCGAATCTAGAGGTCTGGGCCCAAATAAGGCCTTCACTTTCCCTTTTGGTATATTGACGAACCTCATTAGAAAAACATTGATTACATGGAAATACAGACGCACAGGGATCACCTCCTTCGTATCTTACAGACGGTCGGTCGGGAATTACCGACGGTTATGCAATTGTTGTGCAAGGCAGCGAAAGTTGAAAATGATGACGAAAGCTCAGTGAACATTTCATAATCATAATAATATTAACTTAGTGTAAAGAAAGAGAAGGCAAAAAGGATGAAGGAAGCGAACTACCTCTACCAATTTTGAATACCTACTCAAATACCTAAGTAATCACATCAAATCCTTAATAAATGTTGGTTGTTCGGGATTATAGGTTTGCCAATGAAATTCAATCTCTCTTCAATGTTGATTCGTCCCAGAGTCCATGTGCAGTTTTCACTCAAATAAAAGATCGCTGCATAAAAGTGGCATCCTTGATAAGAAATTATACGGTCAGCATTCAGAATCGTAAGTGTACATATATTCTGTATTGTATGTAATAATGTAATGATAATGATAATGAGAGCATAAGTAATGGAATAAGAAAAGTTGTGTATCGCATAACTGTTGATTATGTACTACACTCTTGGATTTTTGGGATTATAGAGAAACCCGTTGCACTTGAAGGAACCAGTCCTTTGACGAGTGAAATTCCGACGAAAATGTCCACAGTTTTTGGAAAATTTTGTCCTGTTGCGTTAACTGATAATGAGGAAATGATTGCAGTGGAGGACTTAACAAACTTAAGTCGGATAGTGGAGTACGACTCCCAACTCTTTGCCTTTTCAAGTGATGAAGCTGTCCAGAAATTCATTGCAACGCCAACACGATACCTTTCCCCAGGCTGCGCCCTGCTTTCACCTGAAGATCTCCCTAAAAAGCATTCGTTCACGGAGAAAGAAATAGAAAATCTTATTGACCAGTGGGGGTTTGCAGATTTCGACCCTGTTATGTATTCATTGTCGGGTTTCCAGTAAGTTAAAGGATGAACATTGTATGAAGGATATGAAAGATATGTATTTTTGTGGTGAAAACTAAACACCTTTTTATTCTGAAATAGTCCAAAGGCCCTTCAAAGAGGAAATCCTAAGTACACCGTGGAGTACGAAAATAAATATTTCGTCTTCACAAGCGAATCGAATCAGGAACTATTCATGAAGAAACCTATGCGTTTTGCTTCTGTTGATCTACCCGCAAAATTGCCTAGAAAATTCGAGCCTTTAGATGTACTGCTTATTTTACTTTTTTATAGTACACTTATTTGTATTTTGTATCTTGATATTTCATTTCAAAACAAATAATTTATTTTCAGATGGAAAAAATTAGTCCATATAGCTACATTGCTGCCAGTGGACTGTTACCTGAACTTAGAAAAGTGATAAATCTTTTAGGAACTAAAAGACCTCATGTTCCGTTTATGAGCCATGATCGTTGCTGTGCTCTCTACATGGCTTACTATTTTAAAAGTAATGTTCTTGAAATTATTAAATCAGTAATCAATCATCCAGCGTATGTAATTTGGGGGATTCGTTGGTTTATGAACAAATCTGTTTAACTCTTAGCACTAAATATGAATGCTCCATTCACTGTTCGAAAAAAGTATCGTGAAGCTATGTTCCAAATGATGAATCACAAAATGAACGTTAGGGATCTTCTGAGAGATTTGAAAGAACATTATGGAATTCGGCTTAAAAAGCTTCCGGATAAACTGAAAAAAAGTTTAGATGAATTTTTGGAATTGGCCACTAAGAAAGACGAAGAGAAAGTGTTGATTCCAACAATACCTAATTTGACATTTAATTATGAATCTATTCCTCGTATGGACGATTTAGAATTGACGCAGCTTGTCGAAGACTTGCTTGAGGCTGCAAAGAAGGCTGACAAAATAGAAAAAGAAGGAGCTTTTCTAAAATATGCTGAAAAAAGAAGACAAAATCCCATGGGTTCTGCTGAACTCTTCTATTAAATCAAGTGATGCTGGTGATATAATTATTGTAAGAATTAGCAGAAATGAAATATTACTAGTCTTTGTAAAACGCACCTTATGTAAGTACCGAGAGGCTTTTCAAACATTATTCTCTTCTATTTCACTGTATATAATAATGAACTTATGATGATACATCAATTAACTTCTGTATTATAATATTATGCTTCTCATGTCCAATCAACCACAATGTGCAAATGTGATCATCATTATGTGATACTGAATAATAATTATGTCATGAAAGACGTTTCTTACAACTGGGTCTGTTGATGTTGACTCTTGACTGTTGGCTTCATTATTATTTAATATTGTTTCAGTTCCATCGGATAACGTCCACTTTCTAGTTCCACATTCCACATCCACTTCCATCCACCAGTTCCATAATTCCATATTTATTATTATTCTATCTTCTATCCATTTCATTTCGAATCTCACTAACCTCAAAATCTCTATGCAGTACACAAAAAGTATAAAAAGAGTCAAACAGATCATACGTTCTTTTACAATGACTTTGCGCCACCTATTGGAGAAACTGAAAGCGATCTTCCAAAGAAATTCCAGTTCCTCACCGCTCATTCACCACAGACCACTTTCGTTTCACCAAGTTTTGAGGTTTCCGATTTCGGATTTCATATCCAATAGTCGAATAGTGCTGTAATTGTCATTTTGGAAAATTTGGCCTTGTAGGTTTTTTAATTTAGTCATGGCTTTCCGAGCTGCACGTTTTCTACTTCGGTCATCCTCAAAATCATCTTTACTGAAACAGGTATAATATTTGTTTTTTCTACAAGATTGAAGGAAATGTTTAAAAATAAAAACACTATACAATCTAGTTAATAAATGAATTTTATAACATAAATAAATAAATCTGGTTAATTTTTGTTTGTTGGTTGTAATACCCGTAACAGTACTTTTAAATGAAATGAGCACTGCTGTTAACAGCAAAAGCAAAAGAGTTCAACCAACAAACTAGACTAGCTAGCCCTATTCAATTATTCAAAATTTCTAATTTCCTTATTTTCGTATTTTATTTAGAGTCGAAATGGTTTTCATAGCAGTCCATCTTGCTTGGCCTCTGCTGGATTAAGTTTCAAAAGTTCTCTGCTTAATGTGCCACCCACAAGAGTAACTACCCTAGATAATGGCATTCGCGTAGCTACTGAAGACACAAATTCCGACACGGCTACAATTGGATTGTGGATCGATGCCGGGTCTCGTTATGAAACGGATGAGAACAATGGAACTGCTCATTTTCTGGAGCATATGGCTTTTAAGGTTTGCTACAATAGCGTTAAAGTTGAGGTTTTATTTGTCGAACGAATGGTCAATCGAGTCTAATTATTTATTTCGCTAATTTTAGGGTACAAATACCAGAACGCAACAAGATTTAGAACTCCTAAATAGAGAATATGGGTGCTCATCTCAATGCGTACACATCCCGAGAACAAACCGTATTCTACGCTAAATGCCAGAGAAATGACGTTGGGAAAGCGTTAGAAATATTATCCGATATCCTTACTAATTCAAAGTATGATTTTTTTGTTTTTCAAATCAAAGATAACATTAACATTCATCTTGCATCTGCCTGATTTTGATGTTTAAATTATTACGTTCCTTCAAGATTCGAAGAGAAGCAAATTGAACGCGAGCGAGGTGTTATTCTAAGAGAAATGCAAGAAGTTGAACAAAATCTTCAAGAAGTTGTGTTTGATCATCTTCATGCAACTGCCTATCAAGTAAGTTTTAACAGTATTAATTAATATTAATTATTAACTGATATGTTTTGTTACTCGCTGTGTACTGTGTACCTACGCAATAATAACCTAAAGGGCAAGGACACTGTTTTATATGTCAGTATTTTAATAATCATCCTGTAATTTACCAAAGGGAACTCCCCTCGGACGGACAATTTTGGGTCCCACTGAAAATATCAAGTCAATCGGTCGTCCTCAATTAGTGGAATATATCGAGAGTCATTACAAAGGTCCTAGAATGGTAGTAGCTGCTGCCGGTGGCGTTCCTCACGAAGAAATAATTAAGCTAACCAACCAGTACTTCGGAAAGGTTGGGTCAAAATACACAAAGAGTGCTATTCCAGAACTTCCAGCCCGTTGCAGATTTACGGGATCGGAACTTCGAGTTAGGGACGATTCTTTACCTTTGGCTCACGTTGCTATTGCCGTTGAAGGATGTGGGTGGAAGGATCCTGACAACATACCTTTGATGGTTGCAAACACCCTCATTGGTTCTTGGGATAGATCTATGGTAAATTAAATCAAATCCCAATCAAAATAATTCAAATGAAGTACTATATACTGAATATAAAATTTTCTACGCGGTCATTCCTGAGTCTGAACTGAATTACTTAATTTTAAATTAATATTTAGGCTGGTGGAAATTCCAGTGGTTCTCATTTGGCCGAAGCTGCTGCTCGTTTAGGTTTAGCCCATGGCTTCCAAGCTTTTAACACATGTTACAAGGATACTGGCCTCTGGGGTGTATACTTCGTTTCTGATCCATTAACCATTGAAGTTAGTGATTATAAAAATTACCAAGCGCTACTTATTATCATAATTATAATAATCATCTTTAGGACTGGGCAATGTAATTGATTTTTGTTGTGTTGCAGGATTTCGTTTTCAATCTGCAACATGAATGGATGCGTCTTTGCACAAACGTCACAGAAGCCGAGGTAGAAAGAGCCCGCAACCTTCTTAGAACAAATATGCTTCTTCAGCTGGATGGTACTACTCCAATCTGTGAAGATATCGGTCGTCAAATGCTCTGCTACGACCGCAGAATTCCCATCCATGAGTTGGAATCCCGTATTAACGTAAGATGAACAACATGATTTATAACAATAATGTGATAACTCCTGTCCTAGTCATACTTTCCCACCTCGGCGTCGTGGCGCAAAGGACACCCTGCTGGCCGCACGGCTAGCTGGGACACCCTGCTGCCCGAAAGCCACCAGGGTGTGACTTTTACTGTAATTTTTACCCTAA
>JABASI010004002.1:0-15009 GCA_019776505.1 Tomocerus nigrus | reverse complement strand
TAATGTCAAGTCATGTCTTCATGTCATGTCATCACATCATCATTGAAAATGCAACTTAATGCTTGCCCTTTTGCATGGATTTTCGTCAAAATTTTTAATACGTGTATTTCCCTATGAGTCCATGTTTCTGAATAACACTGTATGTAAATGTAGGCCTCTCTAATTATTGTTTTCCCTGTTCGCACCAGTCTTCTGGGAAGAAGTGACGGTGGCGCGACTACTAATACCTACTTCCATTTTGCACTCATTCATCCTACAGGCATCGTTTATCGTCATTTTTGTCAATCTCATGTCGTGTCTACATGTTTCGTTTAGCTACTTGAGATTTGCCAGGAGCTATTAATTGTTTCTGCTCTCTACCCGTTTGTTCTTGCACTTGATTTAATTCAAGTGTGCAGATACCTAACTGGAATGTGGTGCATGACTACCTTTTATAGTACAACTTTGTCGCATTGCATTCATTTGATAGATACCAGGTAGCTACCTACATAGTAACAAACTACAGGATGATACTAGACGCTTAGGAATCATTTTATGTTGGATATTATTTATATGCATTTCTAGCATTTAGAGATAGTTAAACTTCGACTTACATACAAGGATTTACTAACAGACTTCATTATAGACAACAATACAAGGTTGGCAACCAGAAGATGCGAATAATTTTATACAAATGAGTTTGAAACATCAAAGCGAGGTAACTGGATTTATACTGGTTTGATTGCTTATATTGGAAAAAAAGTGAAGAGAGCGTCAGTGGAGGCTAAACTCTGTTTGCTCGGATAAGACGCTTTATTTTATGCTCTGTGCAAATGGCTCATTATGATACAGAGAGGCTCTAAAGGGGCCTTTAAAAGAAAGGAGCTAACTAGGCTGTCAATCAGTTTTATTTCACTTAAGAATCTGTTCAGAATAGGAAAACACGGTAGTTATCTGCCTTCGTGTCGATTCTCTTGTTGCGAAGGATTGAAAAATTAGATTAGAATAATTTAATGTGTTTCGTTTGCAAAGGAACTCGAAAATTGCATGCAAGAAATCTGAAATTATAGTGTTCCACTTTATATTACACACTAGGAGGTTATACTTAAATGTTTAGGTTCTTCATCTCTTCAGCATATAGACAGGTATTGACTATTGAGACAATCGTTGGACTCGTAGTCATTGGTACCTATGCACAGAGGCATCAAGGGAGGTTCTTCGCCCTATTACCAAACGAATGAGCAGAAATTTTATTTACTGTTTTTATTCTAGAGTTGAGGAGGATTGAAAAGAGGATCCCATACTCACGAGTAGTTTCCCTCTCGTCTCCTACAGCAGTAAATATACGACGATGAAAATGAAATCCGTTTTATAGTTGTAGTTCTACCAGCGTCGTCCCATCATTTACCTCAGATTATCCTCATAATATTATTACGCACACATAACTAAACACGTAGAAAGGAAAGCCTTGAGTTCCAGTCAACTCTCCTTCGTATCCATTCCACGGCAATAATAATATTACTGCATTTAGTGGAAAAGAATCTCAGTCTGCCGCTTCTTCTTTCCATCGCCAACGAAAATCAACGTTGAGCTGGTTCCATGTCTATAAGCAGTCAGGATATAAAGTTTACTCTTTCTACAGATTGCAGTCCTTCAAGAAAATATTCTTCGAGGGGCTGAATTGCTCACTTTGCTTCCAAATATGGCTCGAATGACTCCTTTTAAGGACTTTGGGGCACTACGCTATTGCAATTTCAAATGATATATTTTGGCAAGAGAGCCCTTTACTTTACCCAAACCCTAGGTGACTGCCTATTCATTAGAACTAACCCTTTTCCATATACATAAACACTACTTTCATGTAATATTGAGCCATTACTCTGTCTATTAGACTCAGGGCCTTCGTCTAGTCGTGGAAACACATAAAAACGTCTACGTAGACAACTAACACGGGGAACTAGTAGAATCTCTTTATAATGACTGTAGCAGTCGTAACATTTAAATGTATTTATGTATTCCACATGCTACATAAATTATAATCTGTAGGTATAACTGCTATAAGCACATAGGTAGCTTCTCAATAATATTCTTACCTGTCGAATCTATATGGAACACTCTCTGTGCTGCAGTCAACTTTCTTATGAAAATTAATTATCATCGTGTTTACCTAACTTTTTTGACTGACCAAATATTCCTGTCTCTATCTCATTTAGTGCAAATCAAAAAATATTGATGACAAATAATATTAAATTATGCGCATTTTCATTGAAATTATTTTTTTGAATCATGTAGTAAGTGTGTTTCTTGCATTTAGGTAGATTCTGAAAACTGTGGCACGTAGCCTAGTGTAGCATTGAATTAATTCAAAAAGTCAACATCGTATCTGTATATACCTAGCTACTTAATTGGAGAGAACAGAGGGAGAATGGATTTCACATACACATGTATTATAGACATGTTATTTATATATAAGGGCATAAAAGGGCGAAACCAAAATAAAAAGCGTGCAGAAAAGGTATGCGAAAGAAAAGGACGATATATTATGGAAATTATGATGGCAATTATATCATAATGCAATGTAAATTGCGACTATTTAAGGTTTATTTGCATATCTAATATAGCAATTACTAGTAGGCACTTAATTAGTCTTTCGCCGAACATGAAAATATGGTAATAGTAGCAAGGTGGAGGATTCGAATCAATTACTAGACGAGAGACAAAGGGTGGGCTACAGCCTCACAATCTCAACAAATTGGGCACCCTGTGGTTACTGTTGACTTTAGTTCAGTTCAGAATGTGGCCAATTCACTCTTCAGCAGCCAACAGAACCAGATAATGCAGACACATCCATGGATTTCACTTCACCCAATCCCTACTTTGCACACTTGCATATTTAATGCATCTTCTATCTAATCCTTCCTATAACTTTAACTATTTACACGGCAATGTATATCAGTCTGGGATTTATCTACTCTGGGCATCGTATAAACTTGTACACAGTACACAAGGAGAAAAAAATGCAGCTATTTATTTACTACGTAGTAATCTGTGCTGCTGTTGTTGCACTTGTTGTATACATTCTCGTACAGCGTTTGCTATTACTACAAAGATAATAATTTTATTTCGAGACAGAATGCTGAAGTATTGATGTTGCACCACGTACGAACAGAATATAATTGCTTATTTGCGTGCTGTTCGGATTAGCATAAAAGTGCATAGGTAAGTTGGTATTTGCATGGAAGTTATCGAGAGATAGCCAAAATAAAAATTCGAATGCAGCAAAGGAATGGATATGTAAGCCTCTATGCTAAAGGGGAAAATGCAGGGGCATCGACAGAAGTTACTAATAGTAACAAATATTGACTAGAGAGGTTAGAGCTGCATTGATTGTTAACCTCTGGAGTCCTCAGAAACAGGTACAGCTATGATCTATGAGGCGATACTCTTTGTGATATAACTCGTTTGCATTAGAATATATTTATGTACAATATCTTTGTTAGTCGGTCAGCCAGCTTTTAGAGCTGAACTTGACTGGACTAGACTAATTCATCCGGTCGTGCTCTTATTCTCATGAAAATTTATCTTTCTTTTACGCTCTTGCAGTTGGAAATGCTCAAAGAACAATTACCGAAAGTCTTGGCCACTAAAATGAGCGGCACAACAGAGTCGACTTGTTAGTTTTGCATGGAACCGTCACTTCTGTTGAAAGAACCCGAAAAACCTCTCTCCATAAAATTTGACATGTCCATCTGTCAACATTTCCTCTTCTAAACATTCGCTGAGTGGGTGGCTGTGGCTCCAACCAAAAGTTACACTTTTAAGTGTTCAACAACGCTACGGATCCCTCACCGTCACCGTCACTATACAAAATCAAATAACAGTGTACGTACGCTATGTACATAGTTGCATTGTTATGTTGTTGTGTGACTTGAATGTGTGCACTGTGCAGCATTTTAAGTTTTCTGCTTCTGCATCGAAATTCTTTCTGCACCACCGAAAAAATTAGAAATATAAATCCTTAGACACTTAGTGTACTACAGAAATTTTCAAACAAAGTTTATGCCTCGGCTTGCAAAACACTTGGAAGTAAATAATTCAGACATAATTATAAGTTTCTGTAATATTATGAGGATTTAACACGCCACATTTCAATAGTTAACTCTTAGCCTCCAACGATCTCATCATAACCTCAGTTAATCATACATCCATAATAACAATGCGCAATGCACAACTATGCAACTATCTATCTGGAACACAGAGCAAAACTCTAATTCCTAATTCAAATAGCTCAGGATTTATGAGTTCACATTCTGCACATTTATCCATTATGCTACCGATCTAATTACTTTTTTACTTGCATCTGTAAGTATAATGAGATTATTTGCAACAGATAAAATGATTTATTTCCTTTGCTCTACTATTAATCCTTTGTTGCACATTATTGTTTATGTGATGTGAGTATTAGGCTAAAAACTCCTGTTGCAATAAATATCATGTAATTGCTAATTACATTCTAGGTGATTAAGGTGATTCACTCCGCATTGCAAACCCATATCTGCATCTAGTCTAGACAGTAAAATACCTAAATAACTACCTATACTCAAATGAAATAATTACAGCTCGCTTTTTCCTCGTAATGTCAATAGTAAAGTTTCAAAATATTTTACAATTTGTATTAGAAAATAAAAATTAATTAAAATAATCATTTTTCTGAGAAGATGTAATATTTCATGTCAGAGGGTGGTTCTTAACTTTGCGGAATTAGGTTGTTGTAGTGTCTACTTAATAAATTTCGTTATGAGATGGAGCGAAACTTTTCGAGTTATTGGCGCTGCTATTTTCTTCTGGTTTTACGACAGAGTTATATTTGTACAGTTTGAAGATTGATACTGATGAGATTAAATTTTGGTATGAGAATGCTATAGTGCAACATAGATAATGTAGGATAATGCCTGCCAAACATTTGAGACCTTTATTAATGCATTAGCAGTGAGAAGGAGTTAAGACATTGTTATTTAACCTTCGCTTCATGTTTCCATGATCTCTGTTTCCTCTCATTATGCACATTGAAAAAAAATGAAAAGCACCTACTTCATATTCCGTGTGCACGCAGCTATAGTTATTATTCTCAGTCACACTTACTTAAATAGTTTGGATATAGATTACAAGTTTAATTATTTTGCTCTATATAATGTTGAGCTGTTGGGAATGAATGGTAAAGAGAGATCATTGTGTTATCAGTATTTGTACATTGAGAATTGAACTTAAATAGTTTGGATATAGATTACAAGTTTAATTATTTTGCTCTATATAATGTTGAGCTGTTGGGAATGAATGGTAAAGAGAGATCATTGTGTTATCAGTATTTGTACATTGAGGATTGAACAAGTCGGATTGCTATCTCTTCATTATCCAATTTTCTTCTTCTCTCTTTCTCATTTCATTTTGGAGGGATTGAGAGTCGCAGTTGAAGGCATAATTGTATCGTGTTGTCGTATATTTCGCTAGTGGCACTGTTAAGATTGCATTCTTGCTAGGAAATGAGTGTTATAGTTATGAATAGTTGTCGCTGTTGTGAATGCTGTTGGATAATGTATGAAGAGCGTCTACTAGTTATTATTTGTACTGACGCTATTGTTTCGTGGTGGATGTTCTCTTTGTGAGGTGATGTAAAAGGCAGGCAGGTAGTGAGAATAAGTTGTTAATGTTACGTGGCTGCTGGGAGTTGAGAGTTGAGAGGAAGAGATGATTTTGTTGAATAGAGTCGAACAATGTGTGCGCAGAGTGCATTGCTTTTGAAAGGAGAGAGAGAGAAAAAGAAAGAGAAGAAGAGGATTTCAATCAGTCGATACTATTCTATTATGTATAAAATATAATAATATTGCTGCGTATGGATTTACCTTGTAGATTATTTATGCTGTGCTTAATACTTAGCATGAGTGCACCACCTGTTTAGTATATTACTTTTACATAGAAAGGAGAGCTACTATTTATTTTTTTTCTTTATGTAATGAAATGTAGAGATATTTTAGTGGAGCTCCTCTTGATTGCAACTATGTGATCAGACAAGGTGATTTCTATCAGCTCTCTTCCTTATATGGCACTAAGGTTAGTATCGGCTTCGTAATCTCCTCGACTTCCTGCGTACTGTTACATGAAAAAGGGCAGTGCAGTGTGTGTGTGTTGTGATGTGAGTAGAAAACACCAGTACCTGGTATTCAGGTACACTCTACACTTATACTATCCATCCATATACGTGGAAACAATCTCCTTTCTATGGATAAACAATGGGTTTTGCAGATTCAGAGAAAAGCCCATGAAAATCTGCAGGATACTTTACAAGAAGTCGACATTGAAGCTGAAGCTTTAAGTAATAGTGGTGGTACCTAGCTATTAGCTGAAAATATATTTATTCAACCACTAACCACCGCACATATATAGCTATTAGTACTATTAGCAATGCAAATGTTATATTTAAGTACCTGGTATCAGATAACAAGATTAATGTTAGCCTCCTTCACAAATCAACTATTGCAACACAGTCCTTAAATTTTAACAAAACGATAGACATACTAATACACTTGCACACTATTATATATTGGAAAAGCTGCTATAACAATTTTTAAATTCATAATAATATTCTTATAAGATGGTTGTTGGTGTTAAGAAAAGGACGTTAGTACTAGGAACACGTATTAGGGTATAATGTTCGAGGTAAATGCATGAAATATTTATACAGAATGCATTTGCATGGAAATTAAGGTAACAACAATTTAAGTCACTTTAGTTACGGACGGTGTTACAACTATTATGACTGATGGTAGTATGTATGGACCTACCTACCTACCTATAGCTACTATGTCTGAACATAATAATGCTATTTTGTGTTGTTTGTTGTTTGTAGGCTAGTTGATGGTTGCTATTGCATTGGATTGGATTTGGGATTGGTAAGTTAGTGAAACATTGTGTATAAATAGTCTGAGCTGTGACTTGTGAGCTTGGTTGCTACATACTAGAAGAAGGTAAGAGAGTAATATGCTCATAAAGCATGGGAATTAAAATCGAATTGTAAGTGTTATTGTTGAAAAGGTGATGAAGCGTGGTAAAATGCTATGGTGAGAAATATGAGTGGAGGTGCACAGGTCGCGGACGGAGGTTGAGAAAGAGGAAGGAAGGGGTTGAGTTGAGCTTCAGTTAATTTCAGTTAGTACAGTACAGGGATGACATATGGAATGTGAGTGAGGAGTGAGAGAGAGAGAGAGAGAGAGAGACCAGGTAGATTAATACTCAGCTCTCTAGTAGGCACTGGTACTGGTACTCTTTTCCATAGCTCTTGATTCCTCCAAATAAATTCTAATCTTAAATGCGAGACTAGCACTAGCTGGCTTTAGAGTTATCTACAAAGTAAGTAGATGCGTACATTAAGAAGTAGCAGCCAGAGCCTTGCTAGACATAAAGATGCGACGTAGGATACTTACTTACAATTAGTTAGACTTGTACTATTACTATGCGTATAGGTAGAAGAAGAAGAAGAATCCGAATCCCTTCATTTCAAAAGTGCTACCTAGTATAATAATAATATAATGCGCCGAGTGTAGTGTGAGTTGTGTGAGTGAGGGAAGAAGAAAGTCAAATAAAGTCGACTGAGTTTGTTTGCTGTTGTGTTGTGAGTTTTGATTTTGATGTGGCTCAGTCACTCAGTTTTAATGCCATGCTGCTGTAGTATTTGCCTTGTTGGATTTGGAGCGGAAGGGAGAATTGAACTGAAGTGAACGGGTTAGTTGATGAAGGAGACATTTCGTCGCGATAGGCGACTCGACACTCAACTTGATTTTAATGCAGCGACTGCGACTCTCCTTCTTCCACTAATAATAATATCCTTGCCAGCCAGAAGAATGCCATGCTATGCGCTATGCTCTGGATTCGATTTTCGATTTGTTGTTATGTTCTCCTTGTTCACCCTGAGTTATGTACTACATAGGTAACACAACTACAGGCTAAATAAATACCTACGTAGACAATCTAATGTAAATGAACCGATAGTAGTGTATCTCCATCCAAGATACACGTACGTACCTACTACTACCTACAATTCAAACGGTATTTATACACTCCTCATTCCTAACCAACTCATATCACCACAACCAAGTTGACACATGGAAATATTCCTAAATCCTTTCACAATTCACCCATTTTTTACAGGGATATTCTTAATTATCACAATATCTTTCTCTAAAATGTTTCTTGAAGTAACAATTCTTAAAGGAAAAGGAAGTTGCGTTATTTTATTTACATTTTTGCACATGTTTTTATAATTAGTTGTCTTGTCATGATTTGGAAAAGCGTACAAGTAAGCTCTTATGCTACATTTCGGTTCCATCTTTAAAAGGTAGTTTACTTAATACTCTTAGAATGCAATACAGCAGATAATATTATTAAAGTTCGGCCTTAGACCAAGTTTTCGTTGTAGAGAGCATAAGGTAAATATTATTAAGAGTTTATAAGGATGTTATGATGTAGTTATGGTTGAGGAAAGGAAGGTGATACGGGACTAGAGCATAGAGTGAGCATATTATAGGTAACACCTGTAACGTAAGTCTAAGTACATTAGTACTAGTTACCTACTCTAGTATCTAAGCTTCGAATGCACCAGAAAATATCAATCAGACTTCTGTTCTTTGAGTAAGTAACTAGTTGCCTGAGTTGTTGTAAGTTGTAATTCAGGTAAATAACTTTTCATGTAAAGTGNTAAGTTGTAATTCAGGTAAATAACTTTTCATGTAAAGTGGCTTTACACTTTTACGCGTATACGGCGTAGAGACAGAAAAACATTAGTTGGCCCAATGCAATGCAGGCAGCAACCGCGCAATTGAATGTGGAAAAACATGAGCCAAATGCTTGTGCGACTTCTTCTGTAGCAAATGTAAACTGACTATACGTTCGAATAGTAATGCATGAAATTCATTCTTCACATTCAATCAACTATATAATTGATGTAGGTACAGATGTATGGTTAATAAGAGTATTGTACCCCACCTGCAACTATTATCTCTAATATAATTGTCAACTGCTCTGCTATTACAACCCAGTAAAATGAAGGTAAATTATAAAGGCATAATATAAAGATTAACAACAGTAATAACTCTAATAATGTTGTTTAAATTAAGCAAAAGACTAAAAGAGGATTGCCAGATGCAATGGAACTATTATAAAACTAAATGTATATATATACAAATATTATAGTTCATATATTCGTAGGTATCTATGGACAAAAGGTAAGTTTAGAGCAACAATGAAGCTATATCTGTTGTTATCATTATCTGTAAAGCATACTATGCTACACAATTATCTGTGTATATTTACGACGTGTCGGTATTATTATCCAAATTGTACGTATATGTAGCTTCTCTTCTCATCACTCTACTTCCAGTAGTAATGTAAAGTTAATAGTAAACTGCGACGATCAGTTGTCTGCAGTAATTCGCTTTAGGAAGCTGTGTAAATGCTTTTCTATGGGATATGAATCGTAACTAAAGGTGAGGAGGTGACTATATTATTGTCCGTCGCTATAAGAATATTGAGATGTGCCAGCCAAAGTAGACAGGAGGCACAGACTTGTACACAATAATGAGTTCTGTAGAGAAAATGGAAGTGTTTGAGGTAGAAATGCTTTGAAGTAGCTGAAAATTATCAAGAATTCCTATAGATCCTCTTCTGTTAGTATAGTGCTCCTGTTTTAAAGGATTTTTGTGGCATATCTATGTGGATGTACAGTAGGTCATCGGTCCTCCTTAGAAAATCCCAGTAGTAGTGCCAGAGTAAATATCTGAGTGAGTGTGGCGGTGACAAAATGAATGAGACAGGAAGCTATTGAGATATTATAGTTGTCTAAACTCCCTCTCTTCTAACTTCTAACAACATAAAAGTGGTCTGAGCAAAATCAAAAGCCAACCTGTCGAATTCACCTTTCTAGTAATAGAAAGGACTGAATGTGTGTCTGACAATAAATGTGTATGGAGAGTAATCATCAGATAGAGAGAGAGTGTGTGTGTGTTTCGTATGGGACTCTGATAGAGTGACTCTCTGGTATAAATTGGTCCAGTGTGATAAGACAGAGACCACGCTCCATAAACTATCTAGGGCTAGTATAGACAGAATTTTAGGAGGAGGCATGGATATCCAGAAGAGTTGAAATAAATATAGGGCAGATTTTTAATGTCGCTCGCTCGCTCACTCAGCTCTTTCTCTCCTTACATTTCAGATTAAACGTAACAAAAAGTTTGTGTGTGATGCGCGGACGGAGGGAATAATGTATCTGTGTGTGTGTGTGAGAATAGAATATATAAATACGGTTTAATCATGAAGATAAATATTTTTTCATCGTGTGATGTGTTGTGATGTGGTGATGCTCTTTATTTTACCACATGGACACACAGAGCCATGCAGCTCTCCAACCAACAGACCTACACAGACAGACACAACAGTATGAAAAGGCAAAAGCTTGATATCTTGGCCATGCTATTGGTCCGTTCGCCTTTGGGAGGCTTGTGAGGCCTCTGTGTAAAAGTACAGTCTGTCTGTGCTGTGTGTGTGTATTTTGGTAGGAGAGTGGTATGGAGAGGCAAGCAGCCAGAGATGTAGAAACCCGAGATTGGGAACTCATATGCAGTCGCACCTTTGCACAGAAGACAACAGACATTGAGATCCTCTGTCTGCCTGCGTCCACTGATTGTTCAACATCAGCTCTCAGGTAACCCAACTCAAGTAAAATAAAGAGAGAAGGAGAGAACGAGCCGACTTGGTTCTCGATTACCTTTGCCTTGCCTGAGATTGGGAACTCATATGCAGTCGCACCTTTGCACAGAAGACAACAGACATTGAGATCCTCTGCCTGCGTCCACTGATTGTTCAACATCAGCTCTCAGGTAACCCAACTCAAGTAAAATAAAGAGAGAAGGAGAGAACGAGCCGACTTGGTTCTCGATTACCTTTGCCTTGCCTACCAGTCAGACTGCACTCACGCAATCGAGAGAACGTCCTCACGGCTAAGTGACTCTAAGTAACTGCTAAACACAACTGTCCATTCCATATTTCATAAATACTCAGTTATTACGATTCATCGCCTCTACACTTAAAATCAACGGAGGGCCAAATATCAACTCCAGCATTGATTTGTTTGTTTGTTGATTGTTGGCATCTGTATTTATTTTACAGAAATAAATAAACTCAATTGTTTCACTCCCTATCGCTTCATCAAAATCTTCTGTGCACATTTCATTGTTTAACTACTGATTAGTTGTAGTAGTAGTAGCTGACTCTTGGTGATTATATTTTAGCCCATGGTTTGATTTTTATCCCTAGTTCCACTACAACAACTTTATTTTATGATGTGCACATGCAATCGTTTGTGCAGTTACAATTATTACAGTGCGAACCTCAACATTTCTGAATGTCTCATCCACATTAAATACATTCTCTGTTAAATGAAAAACAATAACGCGGAAAAATCCGAACTTTGGATATTTTTATTCTCAATTTCAAATAGGAAATTAGATAAACAATCAAACTTTTCATCTACATCAGAGGAATAGTAATAGAATTATCATTGCAAAGTGTGAAGACTGGAAGTGGCCAAGAAATGAAAATTGAAACATTGATTTTCATCGAAAATACTTTCTGTGCCTGTAGTTTATGCATGTGCGTCAAAAGTTATTCATTAGTTTAGTTGATAAATGTAATAAGTGTGGCGAAATTCATTTCTAGTATGTAATCCTTAAGCTTGGAGTAATGGACCACACTTTTTTTAGTTGTCGGACGAGAGTAGAAAAGTCACTTCTAATCAGTGCACATTTGTATAATAGTAACCATTTTTGGATAATATTATTATATAGAACTTTTTGTACCAACTGAGACGTTTTTGTTACAGAAGAGTAAGTCGTAAGTCTTTGATTTCTCTTGCTAAATCCAGACGCTAAGAAAATCGTCGCCAAATCTCAAATCGCATCCCATCATCCCTGAAAAATATTCAACTGCAGCAGATTCAATTTTTCAACATCAAATCTTCGCATTAAAAATTAAAAACCTGTCGGATTTATCTTTTCTATGAAAAAGAGTTGTCAGTCGTACAATTTAGAGATCCGTCCTTATCAGTGCTGCGTACTCCTTTGCATATTCAGTGAATTAGTGTTTTCATTTCAATATTTATATGTAGTTGATCCCTGGACGGTGTTCGATGTGCCAGGAAGCTGGCGATCGTGTGAGTGTGTCCACTTGGATCCGGAAAACGACAAAAATTGCACGCGCCCACTGAAGTTGTGGGGCGGCGGAGGAGAAGCGGGCGGTTTTCGGGCCGTTCCGCTTTTTCGAGGCTCCCACAAGCTGGGACTCAATGTCCTTACAAGCGCCACATGAACATCGACAACAAGTAAGTCAGCCCTCTTTTCTTGCACATTCAAATTGCTTTCCCACATCAACACCGACATATTTGCATGCATTAACATCTCGCATTTCTCTCATCATTAACAAATCTCTCAGAGCTCTGCATTGTTAGCTTGTGCTCTGCAAAGAAGCAACCGCTTTCTGCTTCTCTACCAATTGTATTAGTACAAATAGCTATCAATTACTTTATGCATCACACAGAGAGCAGCTACATTATAGTCAGGAATTCACTAAGCTGTTAATATGATGCAACCTCTTTCTGTCTTTCTGTTACTTAAACCTCTTGCATCTGTTACCGGTTCAAAATGTGTAACTGTACTCGCATATCGTGCTAATTCCGTGACATTGTATCTGAGAATCATTATTTTCCTCATGCCCCCATCTCTTATGACGTATTGAGAATATTTATGGACACTTTTCATCACATTATAAGGATGCATTATTATGATCATTATTATTTATGAATATAATAGTTAAGGGTGAGCGCAAATAGTTAAATTGAAGCTTAAGAATATTTGCTAAACGAGTTTAGAGGGATTAGCGCAGTGTTGGATCCTTGATTGCTGTGATACAATACAATTTCCATTGATTAGAATAACAATAGAAATGATATTCATAATATTCCATTGACTAAGTCAAATAGTGTGAGTTAATTGGATTGGAAGAAGTTGCGGTGGAGATTGGATGTAGTTTCACACGACACGGTGTCAAACAATGGCGTATAATATGTCAGACGCTATCGCTATAACGGATATCTGGCTCGACTCCTCTTCTCCTTTGCCCTATCCTCAGTTACTGAAGGAAGAAGTGCGGAAAAGGAGGGCCACTTAAGTGTGTTATTTAGAGTAAAAGGACGGAAAGTACAGAGCTTTGGCTATTTTGTTCACGTGAAAGCTAATGTTGTCGTGTAGCTATAAGCTCTCAGGTGAATGAGCTACCTACTACCTACAACCTACCTACATCCATTCTCGAACGACCCAAAACGTAAAACTAAACAATTCATACGGACTGTGTACTTTAGAATTTACAATGATTTTCAACAGTCCTGTACTATAGTGTCCTTAAGTACACGACAGATAAATAAGTTCAGAGTGGATTTTATTCTAAAGATGTAAATAGTAATAGGTATTAGGAGTTCACTTACTGTGTGAGCCTTAGGTAGTTAGTCGTAGTAGGTAAGGTAGGTAAATACATTTAAATAAGGGGACACTTACTTATACTTAGTTAGGAGTTGCCTTAAAACGGTGCTCTAACTAAATGGATACATTTAAGGTAACTCTGTTCACAAGTATTTTAGAATATTAGAATCCTTGCAATGCAAGGAAGACGAGTATTAGTTTGTTGGGCTGCTTTAAGGACAGCCCTTATAGTATTTAGTACTTCTTGTACAGAGAGCACAGGTATGCAATGCTATCACATGCATGCACATCATGTCGTACTTTGGGAAATCTACTGGCTCAACTCTCTTTCCTATATAGTTCGTTCGGCATTCAGGTGTAATGAAATTTTATGGCCACGTCGGGCTGTAAAACATTTCTCTAATGCTAGGAAGGCCCTCCTACAGTTTCTGGAATCTCTGTTTTGTTTTTCCGAAAAACCGTGCTGGACAATCGACTGAGCTCACGGATTTCTCTCCGTTCTTCGGTCCACTTTAATTGCCATTCGTGGACACTCCTTTCCTCCTTCTACTTATACACATAGAAAGGTAGCTATTTCTTTCTTTGTTGCCCATACACAAGGAAAAGAAGTAACTATGTAAGTATGTATGTATGTATGGAGGAGGGAGATGCAACTATAGTTGACTCACTATTCTTCTCACTACTACAGATTCTATGGTAGAGTGTGATTCAGTGGCTCTTATGTAGAAAACAGAATTATTTAGTTGTTTGTATATGTAATAGCTGATGAAATAGTGCATCTCTGTCTCTATGTACATTGTAGGAAAGAATATTATAGAGATATAATAAATGGAAGCTTCTTGAGTTCACTCACTCACTCACTCTTCTATGTAACTAATAGGAGTGGATGCTGGCAAAGGTGTTTATAATAATATATCGGCTGGTCATTCGTTTCCAACTTGGAAATCAACTCACCTGTCCTGTGTCTGTTCTGTTTATGCTTCCCGTCATCCCATACACATACTTAACTCACTCTTCTCTTCTAACCTTACTTACCTGCCTAGGCAGTTTCTTGTCTCCACAACTCAATCACCAGTTTTTACTCACTCCTCACATAAATACATCTAGCTAAGTAACTATCCTTCATTTGTGACGTTTAGCAGTAGACAGTCCAAGACTGGATTATTCTAGTAGTAATACCTAAATCTATATATCTTTCTCATGAACACAAAACACAACTCTCAATAATTATCCTCACACGACACAAACTTGATAGATTCCTTTAGAAAACGTTTCATTCACTTAAATAGACGCCGCAATGCAGTTCCCTCTTTTCTCATTCCATTTCTAGTACACTAAACAACATGGACGATCTGTATGCAAATATTATAGTATCTCTGTGCTTGGAATCATAATTAAAAGTTATGCAAATAAAAGTATCCACATCGTGTAAATATCTCGTGACATTAATTTA